>JANZLQ010000065.1:8546600-8562806 GCA_026212715.1 Elanus axillaris | reverse complement strand
TTCTCCCAAGTAACAAATGATAGGATGAGAGAAAATGGCCCAAAGTTGTGCCATGAGAGGTTTAGATTGGATATTAGAAAAAAATCTCTTCACTGAAAGGGTTGTGAGGCACTGGAACAGGCTGCCCAGGGAAGTGGTTGAGTCAACATCCCTGGAGGTATTCAAAAGACATGTAGATGTGACACTTAGGGACGTGGTTTAGTGGTGGGCCTAGCAATGCTAAGTTAATGGTTGGACTTTGTGATCTTAAGGGTCTTTTCCAATGTAAACAATTCTATGATTCTTGAATTTTCATTGATTTCAACAGAATCAGAGTAACAGAGCATTTGGATTTTATTGCAATCCCAGGGTAGACTGAATACTGTAAGTATACTTCATGTGCTCTGACCTGTCTCATTCTGACACTGTACTTGAAACCTCTTGTACTGGAAAACAAAAGTCCTTTTCCTGATGTGAAATAAAGTGAGAATGATTTGCCCATCTCCAACTAGAAACAAAAAGAGGCTAAATCTTGTTTACTTATGTCAGTCCACTATGAATAATTACAAGGATGGAATTTATCACTTTGTCATCATTTGATTAATAAATCAGTTTACAGCCTAGGTTAAACAGCTTTATTAATTCAAGATGTGGGTTCTTTCCCCTAAAAATCATAGAGTGTATTTTTGTGTTGGAAAGCGTGATGGAGCCTGGCTTTCCTGGAGATGCCTGAACACCTGCCTGCTGATGGGAAGTGGGGAATGATTTCCTTGTGTTGCTTTGCTTGCGTGTGCAGCTTTTGCTTTGCCTATTAAACTGTCTTTATCTCAGCCCACAAGTTTTCTCACTTTTACTCTTGATTCTTTCCCCTATCCCACTGGAGAGGAGTGAGCGAGCGGCTGTGTGGGGCTTAGTTGCTGGCTGGGGTTAAACCACAACAGTTCTCAAGATGGTTAACAATAGACTGATAATCTTCCTAACACCATGTGGCACTTAAAAAAACAGAGTAAAACTAATTTTTCAGTGTGTGGTTGGTGTTTTCTGTGAAATACTGTAAAGGATTCAGCAGTGTTCATTCTATAAATATTTGAACACTGGCTTTGCTCTTTGCAGATTTTCATTTTTGTGGAGGCAGCATTTTCATCCAAGAAGCAGTGTTTTTCAATATTTTTTTCACATTTTCTTATTAAGCTTCCAACCACTATCCTTATAATTCAGCTGTCTTCTGCTTATAAATCCAAATTCATACAGACTGTGAATTCATTACCAAAGTTTTAAGTGTGTATCATTTTGTTATGCAACATTCTAGAAGTATCCAAGCTAAAACAAAACTGAAGGTATCAGGACTTCACTTTATGTATTGTCTACACCATCTTCATAAAAATCTGGAAATCATTGAGACACAATAAGTATGGAATCCCGTGAATCTACTTACATGGACTTTTAGGAGTCAAATTACACTTCAACATTTATGAATGCACTTGCTCATTTACTCTTCTCAATTTCTGTACTGCTCAGGCTATCCTGAATAATGTGTGTACCAGAATATCTTATATTCAGGTTTTATTGAGCTGTGGACCCATGAGGCTATGAAAGTATAAAGTGTGCTTCCAAACTCAGGAGGGTGGTAGACTCAGCTTTATCTGTTTAGTCAGTGAGAAATCATTAGAATACTAAAGACTATTTGTTCAATCAATGCCCAGGGGTTTTAAGCCTTTGGAATAGGTAACTAAAACCTGAAGGACGGCTTTGAAACTCTCATATACATGCAGACCTTGGTTTGAAAGATAGTGTGTCAAAACGTAGAGGATTTAGTCAAATGTACTGGAAAATACCATGGGTGCTGAATTTTGAATTTGGGCTTACTAAAATAATGCTATGGTCCTTGAGCAAGCATGACTTCCCAGAAGTGATTAACTTTCAACAGAATTCTCACTGGCTCTATTGCCTCATGTTATGACAGTTTGTCAATAATATGGGAGAAAATTGAATAGATTTTGGAAAGTAAAATATAGATAACATTTTGTAAGCACTACTTAACAGAATTTTCCCAATCCTTTTGTTTTATATTTAATTGTTCTAAACTAGATGACATTAGTATAAATTTCAGTAGAACTAGATTGACAACTTAAATTAAACTATGGAAAACTTATTAAGTTCTTCCTGAAATACTCCACAATCTAATAACTGTATGTTGAAGACCTAATAATATAAATATATATATGATGTATAATACAAACATAAATAAACAAATTAATAAGTAAAATGAGAGAGAGAAATACAATCAAGCATCTTTATTTTGATCACTGCTTTCTTCTAAATGTTTCTTAAAAAAACAAAGCAAAGATACTTCACAGTAATTCAGATTCTCTGCATTTTGTGAGACAAATTTTGAATGCCTGCAGTTAATTATCAGAACAGAAATCAAGTAAAGCTAACTAGTCTATAGGTGAACCAATGCCATTAGCTCACTGCATTTTAGGTTTTGGCTGGCTAAACTTGCTGATGTGGTCTTGCAATACGATTTTCCAGAGAGTGATACTCATAGAGGAGAATTCTCAAGATTTAGCGCCTAAATGGCAGGTCAACATGTTTGCTCTAGTTTGTCACTTGGAAAATAATATAATCATATTATCATAACTAGAGGTTACAGAAGATGAATGAGAACTTCTGCTGATAAAAGCAGACTGCGTTAGAGCCTCCAGGACTGAAATACTGAGCTACCTATTCAGTTGCTTCTGAGGGCAGTATGTGAAAGAGTATTATTCATTTCTCCCTTTAAAAAGGTGCAGAGTTTAGCTTAGTGTGTTTTTTATTAAATGCATTGTGTAGACTGAAAGAAAAAGAACAAGTGTGAGTATGGGAGAAAAAATATTAGTAAGAATATATTGAAATAAAAAACAAAGCATGCTTGTCATAAACTCAAGTTTTCTCTCATAGCGTTTACTTTGTTAAATCAAGGTTTAGAAATTGATTTATAATGTTTCTTTACTAGAATCAGGATGCAAAGCACTGTCACAGGTTTCATCAAGCATCCTAGACAGCCTGGGCATGTTAATTCCTGAACAATAAATTTTATGAAAGAAAAAGGTTTGTGACAATGAATCATTAACTTCAAATCAAACATTTTCCAGAACAATCAGAAGCCTTCATTTCATTTCTTCAGCCCTCTTTAAGCTCAGAAATTATCTTTTGTAATTACAAGACAATGAACTTCTAAACATGTAGAAAAGGAATGTATTGAACCTTTGAGCATCTTAAGGCTCATGCTCAGCTAATGTAAATTGTCAGAACCCTGTTGAAACCTACAAACTTAGGACAATTTACACAATCTGAGGAACTTAATTTGAAAAATTTGGGGTTTAAGTTACATAGCTGATTTATTAAAATGTACTGAATGCAGTTTCATTAATTAAAAAAGAAGGAAAAGGAAGCACTTTTACCTAGTTAAATAAGTGTTTATTGTGACCTATCTATACAATTTAATTTAAATTGAGATTATTTCTTGCCTGGATGTAGGTGTACTTATAATTATTTTTACAGTGATTTATTTTATGAAATAAGCAGAGGTTTACAATTTGGCCCAGAAACTTTTGTATCATCTTCAAACTAGGGCGTGAGAATGGTGTCACCTTTGTGGTACAGTCTTGTTAACATCATAATTATTATGTACTGAGAAGTTTATGGAAAAGATCTAATTAGATACATCTGAGGTATTAGAAAAATTCCAGTGACTACAGAGGACATGGATTAAGCCATTGGGTGAAAAACACCAGACTTCATCACTACAGGTCTAAAAGGATTTCCTAGCCTCCCTAGCCTGGCTGAAAAAAAGTTCAGGGAAGTTTATTTATGCAGTAACCTACACCAACAGTTTGTCCCACAAGAGGTAAAAATCACCTTTGCAGATCATTTCATGGGTAAGAGTTTAGTTTTCAAGATCACTCAGGACAAGAGTTTCACATTTTTAGCACCTCACAGTGGGCCAGCTCTTCAAATAACCAAGCAACAGATGCCACGTGCTTTCACAATCTGAACCCTGTTCTGAGCAATAAAATCTTTAAAAGATCAAGGTCTTATTACCAAAGTAACCCTAGAATTAAAGCTAATCATGGTATTTTTCATAATAAAATTTTGCCTTTTTAATACTAGACAAAATATTTCAAACATCTGTAGGTAATACTAGCTTATGATACTATCATTATCATTGAGTTATGTCTAGACATTTGAAGACTTCTTAAGAAAGCTGATATATCCAATAGGTTTGTTAATTTTAAGTTCCTTGGTCTGGGCACGTATCTCAGATTTGTCCCAATCTCATGTTGAGGTGGAACAGTTTTCCCTCACAGGAGGTGACTATCCTTCAGTCCAGCAAACAAGCACAGAGCAAGATTCACAGGGATCTAATCTGCTCAACCAAAGGCGCAAGAGCCTGGCATCAACTGCAACAATCACCCGCTGCTTAGTCCAGATGTAGCTATATTTAAATAAGATGGAGAACCAAATATGTTGATGCAAAGAAAGAGAATAAGCAAGAGACAGGAAGAAAAAAAGAAAACAATTACTTTGGTTCTGTACCTTTCTTATCATTTAGGTTATTTTTTAAAATTACATCTCAAAGATGTAAAGAGGTTACTAGGACTTTACAGCTTAGCAGTCAGCAGTTTCAAGGTAATGAAAATTAAGTTTCTTTAGTGAAAGAGAGTTAAATTGAATCATGTTGGAGTTCAATTGCCAGAGACAAAGAGTAGGCACTGGGACAGTCACTTCTAGGCAGTGATTGAACTGGTATGAATGGAGCTCTTGCTTTAACAGTATTTCTACAAATCTCCTCCATAAAGAATCATTTAAAACTCAGCACCAACACAGAAGACTTACTTTGTAAAATGCACTTTCTTTACACTGGCAGGATGCTACCAAATTCAGGGGGAATTCTCATTCACATGTCCAGTCTCTATCCAGCTCTCTGTCTAGATTTTGCTTTTAATAGCTCATATCTGCCCTTTTTAACTGGAAAACTTATTTTATTTCCCATGTCCCTGAAATAAATGTCATTCATTAAGTGATGATCTGAATGATTTAACTGTTTTCTCCCATCAGTCTCTGGTGCACTGTGGAGGCACTCCGTCATGCTCAGCTTGATTTTAGTTTGGTGACTAACAGGATCTGGCTATTTCCTTTTCTTCAAGTAAGGACAAAAAGAGGCTTCACATGGTGGAAGTTACTGAGCATACAAAGCAGGATGAAACATTACAATTTGTTCTGTGAAGCAGAGAACTCGGACATCAAATGACCTCACAAAAATCTTTGATATTTTTTTACCTCATTCACATCCATGAACCAATTCAATAACTTTTCCCTCTTTTCTTTGTTTTTGTCTGTTTTCAGAAAAGAGAAAACCACATTTGCTGTATCTGAGTATCTGAATTTTGAGCTGCTGTTCTTCAGTCATTTTTAAATTCATAACTGCCTAGTATGTCTTCTTAGCTGAGATAGGGAAAGGATAGATAAGTATGTTTATGTGAAGCTTTCTTGAATATTCCCTGGAAAAGGATATAATCCAGCTCCTACTCAAATCAATCATTTCAATAGTCTGTGAATCAAGCTCAGAGAAATGAACTTCCTTTGTACTAGACAGCTTTAGATGTGATTTCAGAATAAGCAGCTGGAAATAAATGTGTAATCCTTACAAATGGTACTCTCAAAGGCAAAGCTTCCATTAACTTTAATGAGAGCATATTTGAGCATATCATAGGAAAGAAGGGGACGTGATAAAATTAAACAGCTGCAAATTTAATACAAATAAAAGGAAATCTTTCTTAACCCAGAGTATAATCAACATGTGGAGAAAACTTTCCACAGGAGGTCATCTAGGTGGCTAGATTTAACAAATGACTGGGTAGCTTTGCAACCATTATTAAAATTTGTTGCTATGCAAGCTTAAACAATGATGTGAGTAATCACATTTCAGGCTTCAGGGCTTAAGCTAATTGCTCATGAGGGTTAGAGAATAATCCATCTTCTCATTTAATATTACTCCAAATTTAAGTGCCCTCTGAAAAAGGACAATTGATTGATTTCAAAATATAAGGTAGTGGTCACTAAGTCACAGAAACAATACAAAAGGAAGCAACCCCTGTAGTCCACATGCTTCGTTTTGGTTTTTGATTACATGCATGCTAATTTAAAGATAGGAGTCTGGGAGCTTATTGCACTGATGAATGACTTCATCGCAGTTCATATAGATTTCTTTTGTGGCTTGGAGACTGCAGAATACCTTATTAGAGCTTTTCTTCATGTCTGGTAATTTTTTATATCCACAGTTATTGTTCTGTTTCATTGCAGAAGGAAAATAATGAAACAGATATTTTTAATCTTTGGCAAAAATACTCTTTATCAGAAAAAGTGTTAAATCATTTGTAAATATTCCCAACACTTTAAAAAAACCACTTGTGTCAAGTTTTTCCATCTTCTTTATAAAGCTATGATCAGGATATGATCTATTAAAATTATAAGTAATTATATTTGCAAAATACAGCAAACTGGGATAACATGAACTCATTTACTACAAAGGAGATTATTTTATAGAATATATGAATAGATAGTGCAGAAATTATCTTCTTTGCTGCATCTCACCAAATTTTATGATTGGATTTTTCTGCAGGTAGTATTGTGCAGGATAATGCATATTCACAGTTATAAGACTGTCAATGAAATAAGGGATTTTTGGTTTAACATTATAACACAAAATCACTGTAAAATAGGTACAATGAACATCATAAAAAAAATGGCTTATCCCTCTCCTGTATATACATTACAGCAGCTGGCTAGACTTTCACTTTTAATATTTTGTCATAAATACAGGTGCAAACTTTTTTCTTCAGAATGCCATTTACTGTAAGGTGTGCAGGGGGCAGAAAACTTTTTGCTTTGGCTTCAAAATGTGAAAAACTCTGTGTATTTCCAAAGTGACTTTTTGGCTGTATTCTCGCACTAGAGACATTATGATTAACTTGCTCCACCATTTCATCGGTGAAGATCATGGCCTTCAGACAGAATATTAGAGATGGTTCAAAGGACACAACGTTAATTTGGCAATTAAGATAAATATGGTGGGAAAATATATATTGTGAGGTTGTTCTGGAAATCAATCAGCTTAAGCTCTTTCTATTCCTTCAATAAAGTTTGTCTGGCATATTCTAGCTGCTCTCATCTAGAAACATTAGATTGAGTTACAGTTGATAAACATAAAACTATGTTACAATACCCGCTATTGAGATTTCTTCAAACCCCAGGTGCAACTTTTGTTGTAAGCTCTTACCATATTCTGACAGCATACTGTATTGCATGACCAAGACCAGAAGTGCCAGGAATTAATGTTGAGCCAAATATAGGTCAAATAAACTGTATAATGATAGGATATGAGATGGGATGGTTCAGATGTTCTTACACTGAGAACAGTACAATAGAAGACTACAGTGCAGTATTTCCCATAAACTGCAGACAGACTTTTCCCTCTCAAAATGCCCATTTGAAATCTAAGTCAAGAGGATATGTATCCTGTTTGAATTTTATGGCTTGTTATTGATGCTTCTTTAGACATAATATTTTCAGAACATACAGAGTTTCAAAAACCTTGTGTTCTGGTGAGTCAGCGGTTGCATGGTGCTTAGTTGCTGGCTAGGGTTAAACCATGACACCTTTTTAGTTATTTTTCATGTTTAATTATGTACATGCAATGATTTCAGACAATTATTTGCTGCAATAAAAATAGAACAATACAATGAGATTTTCAGTTATGTAATTTTAAAAACTGTATTTCTTTAGATTTGCAAATACCTGACCATCTCCTGGAATTTAGCCAGAATGACAAGATTTCATGTTTATAAAAGATATTGGAAGTGTAATCCCAAATATCCACAATGGCTCAGTCCTTTATTTCCACATTCTACCAGCTGCATCAAGGAAATCCTCAGAGCTGACAAAAGGGGCTTCAGTATACATCTGAAATATTTATAAAAGAAGTACCAAGTCATCTTAATAGGAACTAGACTTGCTGCACCACAGCATAATTAGGAGATTTAACTACATCAAAATCTTCTGTAGATGTATGTTAAATCATCGCCAGTGAATGACAAGGAACATAGAACAAATTTCTTTTATGTGGACATTTTTCTATAGCACCCACCCATTGCAGAGAAAAAGAGATTGATGCCAAAATTCTGTCAAATACTGACTTTGGATGAAAAGCCAGGTGAAACGTTTCCACCTCTTTCCTTCCCCTTGGCTCTCCATGCTTACTCTGGACTGTAGTTTGCCATCATTTTTGTCACCACTATAGCAGTTCATGGAGATTGAATTCAAATAGAATAATCCTACTAAAAAATAACCTTTTTTTGAGATTTATTTTTAACCTGAGTCAGTCCAGAGTCTGGTTTATATTTACAGCAGATATGTAGGACCATTGAATGCTAGTACAGAGACAGCATAGAAAAGCTGAGGAAAGATCTTATTTCACTGTCAGAAATCACTGTATTTTTGAACATCCTGCGATCTTGCTCCTGTTCCCATCGATATTAGAGAAGTAAACACGGGATCATATTGAAAACAGATTGACAATGGGACATGGGCAGTTGGAAGAATTCATAACCCTGAGGAAGACAACTAACCTAGCTATGTAGTAAATTAAGAGACTTAGGCATTTAGAACAGATGGAATACATTAGTGCCAACATACTGAGTAAACATCACAAGGAAACTAATACAAAATGCTGAGAGAGGAATACAAAAGATATCTGTACCTAATTTAAACCTTCCCTCCATATAGCATAGAAACTACTGATCCTTTTTAGTTAGGTTCCTAAGCTTTTTATTTTAAAAAACTGAACAGGGAGTCAGTTCTTCACAGGAAACTTCTAAATGTAATGCAATATTATTTGTTTTCACCTGCTAACTCAGTGGCAAGGTACTTTCTCTTGCAGTGGGCTCCCTTCTTCAGGTTCAGGGGATTCAAAGGAGCATCTCACATGAAAATAGTATCCTCAGCGGAATGTGATCTATGCTGGAACTTCCAATACCTGTATTTAGCACAGGTTGAAAAAATAGTGCAGTGCAGCAAGAATTTCTCATTCCAGGTGTGCACCTTAAGCAACAGACTGTCAGGTCGCACTTAGTAATTCAGGTCCAATTAATACGTGATTGTTCCAGCAGCAGGGAACAGATCTAATAAAGTTGTCATTATGTTCCACTTCAAAACTGAGAACATTGAACTAGACAGATCAAGAACTTTAGAAGCCAAGGAAATTATTTTTTTTAATTAATTTGGGAGTTTCATATTATCATCTGTATGCTTTGTATAGTGATAGTTAAACAAAGGTGGTCAGTGGAACACAAAAAAACATTGTTAAAGCAATCAATGAAATATAGAAAAAAGGGCCAAATCTTCAGCTGATTTAAACCCTAATTGCTGTATTGGCCAGCCTAGGATCTGCCTCATGACATTTTTTCTCACAAAAACAGTAAATAGAACATTAGGCCATATGCTGAAAAATTAGGGAAAGATTAAATATAGGGTTTGTCTGCATTTGAAACACACATCGTTTCCAGGGAAATTCGTTTTTAGATCAAAATTTTATTTGTGAGTTCTCAAACATGCTCTGACACCATGCAAACTTGTATATGTCCTATTTATGGAAAACCTTTTAGTATTTATTTTACAAGCATATTTCATATATGCTTTGTGGTGCTGAAAATAGGTTATCTTTCCTGTTACAACAGTTCTTCTTTGGTGCTAGTCACTGACTCACTCTGAAGTTCATTCAAAGACAGAAAATTTTTCATACAGACCAAACGTCAAGAGTATAAACTACATCTCCTTGACTAGGACCATGCTGAAACCTTAAAAGAGGGGATTTTCCAAGAAGTAGTAAGACAAGTAGAGAAAAACGTTACTATGATGTAGACCGCTTTTATCCAAAGGTATTGTGCTAAGTTAGGTAAAACAAGGACATTTGCCCAAACACAAGTTAACAGAAATCCAAGATATGCACTGAATCCAATTAACTGTGGATGATATCTTGGATTTTGTCAGGAAGGATGGATTATTTAATATCTTTTGGTGTTTTCTTGTAAGTGTTCCTTTGGATATATGCACATGCCATTGTAGTCTCATGTAGACCTCAGTAAATGATGAAACCTGCAGATCATACTGGAAAATACTAGTTGACCATAGTGGAAATTAGAATGTGCCCTTGCTTCCATAGATTAGACAGAGGCTGATGATGTATTTTATTCAGACAATGCTTCCAATAGGTTCACTGAAAGAAAGACCTGAAAAAATACATAATGTGATACACCTTATGTCTTCATTTTGCATTAGAGTGCTGGAAGGTCTTTCACAGAGTTCTTCAAAGAATGTATTTCGCTTTAATCTGAAAAGAAAGACAGAAATAGCTATGGAGACACCTCTGCCCTTTTCTGAAGTTAACTTACATGCATTTCTGTTAGTCATGTTCTATTTCTGCTGCCACAGTATCCGATAGTGTAATAGACATAAAGTCTGGAATACATCTGAGGTTACAAAGACAATATGAAATTCTTTATCAGGCTTTTTTTTTTTTTAAATATCTTGCTGTAGACAAAGTAATAAACACTTTGTATTACTGCTTCGATACAGCAAACCCACATCCTTTCATCATCACCTCTACTAAATCTAGTTTCCAAACAGATGGAATTAAATGTTCTGTTATATTTTTCCCACTTTAGGAGCCCTTGTTTTTCTGATAGTACCTTAACAAGGTTATTAAAAGACAATAATCATCTCCCAGTGTAAATGATTCTCAAATGTGCTGTTAGGTAATGACTAATCTTAGTAGTCTTCGATTATACCTTTCCTGTAACTTTTTGTTTCGCTCAGATGTGAGATTTAACTATGGAGTGTTGCAACTACAATGTGTTACCCATGCAGAAATATGTTCTGTTTATCTTACACAACAGCAGGAAATCCCCATTCAATTTTCTTTCCAAATTTCTGAAAGTGATTTGAAAGACCTGTAACAAAGAATTCCTCAGGGTTCTCAAACTAAAAGGCTTGTTCTTGCTATATTTCCATATTAATTGCTTTAGCTATAACAAATAGCAGTTCTAATTGGCTTTTGAAGACTTTTTGAACTTCAGTAATTAAGTACATAAGGTACTTTTAAAATTGTTGGCTCTAACCTGCTGTCGTCTCCTTGTCTGCCCACACATTGGGTAATTCATGCAGAGTCTCTATGCAGTCCATCCCTTCATTTCCAGTTCACTATTTGGAATGGGTATGTCTTCTTGCACAGTCTGATATGCACAGGCATATGAACAAAGGAAAATCCAGGGAGGATTTGAATCTTGGAGTAAATTAATAATCTATTAAATCTGTAAAAACCAAGAGAGAGAAAAAAATGAAACATTCTCATTCTGTAGCAACTGTCTCTCATCTCCTTTTTCTTGCATAACTGAATGATTGACCCTTTTCTGTTTCTTACTGAGCTAGTTTTGATGGTACCATGGAAAAAGTTTGCACTGAAGCCTCAACCTGCACAAATCTCACGAGAAATTTGCATTGCTAACAGGAAAACAAAACTGGGTTTCCTAAGAAGATCACTATCCTTTTGAATCAGTTCAGTCTGATTTATGCCAGGATGATGCATCTGTTCTTGTTTGATCTTGGAAGCTAAGCAGCTCTGGAAACCACCTGAAAATCTCCTGCAATATAAAAGTAAACTAAGGTATCACAGCCTACAACTTGGTGAACACCAACATGCATGAACAAGTCTGTGTAATACTTTATTCGTTCCACTGCTGCTGAGAACTTGAGATATCAGTAAGAAGTGGTGAAGAACCGAGCTACAATTTTTCATGAAAGCCACACAAACAGCATTCTTTTGGTGTCAGGTTCAGCAGATTCCTTATACAGCAAAACTTCATTAATAGTTGAGACTATAGATATCTAGGGCATGATTCAGTAACCTAAACACAGGTATCTAGTCCTACGTTGTTCCTGGGTCTCTGAGAGGGGGCAAATGGGGCTGGAAAATACAAATCAAGATTTGTCATGCTCCCACACTTAGGTACGGTGTTGAATTTGCTCCTCTGTGTTCATGTTTCCTCATGGACATGTTCATTCTCCTCATGTTCATGCAGGAAGACTCAGGCTGTTGTTGTTTCCTTCAAGCAGCCAGGAGACATTTCTGGATACCATACAGCTGAGTTAACCAAGCTTCTCTGTCTTTTTGAAAGTCATGCCTAAGGGCTCCTAGGTGCAAATCCAACCAGCTCAGAAAACACACACAGGAACTGGCTGCCTGCACCCACATAAGTAAACACATTGTGAGGAGGTCTGCTGAATCCATAGATCTATGCTTCACTTAATATTATTTTCACCTCCTGGGGGCTGTTTTATATGTGCATAAAGACACATTTTTAGACTCCTTACCTTTCAGCATAAACTGTAATACAGACCTTTACTTACAAATTCACATTCCTCACTCTCATCCAATTAGAGGTGAAGCTCAAACGAAATATATCAGACCTACAGTACTGCTACTGGACATAATTGGAAAACTGCTGGAAATTAACTAAAAAATTCATCAAGATAAGATTCAGCTTACAGTTTTTCACATTTTCTCATGAAGGCTTATTAAATTATTTGAGCCAAATGTCCTATTCTCAAATGAAAAAAGAAGTAGAAAATAAGGGTCCTTTCTGTCTGTAGTAGTTGTATAAATACAAATCAAGTGGAATTTACTTTAATTTCCTCTCATCTTTTTAGAACATTTCTTGTATTAATAAAACACATTTTCCAGAAAGGGGTTACATGACTTTTCCTACAGGCTTCCTAGTTTTTAACTTTAAATTTCCCATTTATTCAGTTAAAAAATCATGTACAAAGTAATATGCTTAGGCTTGAGGAGAAATCTACTGAAATACCTAAAACAATTATCAAAACTATGATATTTCAAATATTTTTGTATGGGAATTTCATAAATGTACACCCCTTTTCAATAATATACAAACATGTGTTCTGGATTTGTAGATGCAGAAACATAGATGAATAATAGTAGGTAAACAAGAATTTGTACCAGGATAAAATCTAATGCAAATTCAATTGCAGCTGGATAAATAAATCCTTGAAAAATGGGGTTTCTACTGAAAACATTTCAATATAAAAAAATAATTATGAGAAAGGGGGTACCCTGCGGGAGTCTACAAATTGAAGACAATATTTTGAACTCAACAAAGTCTAAAGCCTTTGGCCATAACTTATACAGAAGAGGAGAGAAAAACACCAGAAACTATATGGGATTTCAAACTATTGAGAGGTCAACTTTCTATACAAAACATTTGAAAAAAATCTTTGTTTTTTCTTCTTTTCTTGCACTCAGGGTTTGAAGGACAGATGGAGCAGCAGTATAATCCCCAGACACCATGGCTGCATCCTGCTGTTCTGGGCTGGTAAAGTGGCTGTACTCCCAAGTTTGGCCAGATAACCCATAAAAGGATGAGGAAAATAGGACCTCACTGTTCTATACACCACCTTCAATAGTCAGTGAGAAAGTGTTTGGACACTTATCCAGTTTTACCAGCTTACTTTAATATGGTCTGGAGCATTTGAACAAAATCAAAGACTGTCATCTCCAGTTTCCAATGTTTTTTACAAAGAAGTTGTCCTGCTGTCCTGAAGGTAATTACATTCCTGTGTGAGTCCCTGAAAGCTAGGCCGAGGGGTGAGCTGAGTCCCGACTTCACTGACCCATGACAAAACACTCACTGACTTTAGCAGTGACAGGCTATCATGCCAGAAATTAGGCATCATTTAAAATAATATCTATCTTTATGCATCGAAGTAGTTGCCTTCTTCATCGAAGAAGACTCAAAAACTAAGGCAAAAAAAGGTTTCATTGTTTATAAATAGACTTCTTTTTTTTTTTCTCTCCCTACTTCCTGGTAAAATACATAGTTCTGAAGAAAGACCTTATGTTTTAAAACTAATTTTTGACCAGGCGCCGTAGCCTGAGAATGCAATTGCAAGAGGTAGCAACTAAACAGTCAATAGAAATCACATAGAAGGACAGCAAAGAGGATAAATCCTAGAAGAATGTTAATGTTGTTTCTTGTCGCATTAACAGAGCTGGGAATCCAAATTCATGCTGAAAATAAGCCCTTTCCACATCAAGATTTACAGATTTGAAACTTCATTTTCTAAAAAAGAAAAAAAGTTTAAAAAAAAGTGAAAACCCAGCAGCATTGAATAGTCAGTTCTGCCACAAACTTCCATCTGACAGATGACCTCTTCAGTGTATATTGAAGTTCATCACTTTAGGGATATTTTAAGCCTAGTAAATATATATCTTTGAACTAGCTGGAAAAAAAGTCCTAAACAAGTAATTAGCTTTTGGAATGGAAACATTTTTTGGAACTGGAAAAGTAAAATCCAATTAAACTAAGTGCACTAGTATGCTTTATCTACTGTCCTGCCTCATTATTTAGAAAAAGAGTTTCAGTTCATGTCTGCCTTTTACATTATCTTTCCTGTACGCATAATATAAAAACTCCAGGCAAAATTAAAATTTATAATGGTACGTTTAAGTTGGGAAGGTTTTCCTTCTTTTTTTTATCTATGTTTAAAAAAACCCCAGATTTTCTTCAAAATAGCAATCATATGAATAGAACAAGGTGACTGCAACATCTCTTTTCTGGAATCAATGTAGTGTGATTTTTCCTTTAGGAAAACAAAATAATATTGAAATTATTTATCAGTAAATATTTGCTGAGTTTTAAAAATAAGAAAAAAAAAGCACAAAGATAGCAGAATGTTCTCAAAGAAATTAATATTTTTATACTTAACTTATATGATCATTAGATAGACATAAATATGAAAACATTATTGAAAATAAAACAAAATTTCTAGGGAGATACTGGAAAGGCTTAAATGACCACAATCATGTGACAGCTAGAACTTCCTTTAAATACTATTTTAAAATGGAAAGCAAATGCAGTGTAGCAATCAACAGCAATTTAAAAAAACTTTGCATACATAGACCTCTAATAACTCAAATCTCAGTAAATCAGAGTTACTGTGTAACAACCTGGAATGTAGCTCCATGGAACTGGACTAATGGACAATATAGATCATATGCTTTACATGTGGTCCTCATGCATACATGTACACAATATTAATTTAAACTCAGCAGTCAATATTTTTAAGGTGCCAATATTTCTGTCTTTGTATAGAAACAGGAGCTCACTCATTGTGCAGTACATTCATAATGATCCAACACATCCAGAACACTTCAAAACCACTGCTAACTCATTATTATACATTCAGATGGCATTGTCTTTTACTGTCAGGCCTCCTGTGTATTTTTACTTACCCTACAGCAGATGAACAATTATTCCTGATGTGACAGATACAGCACATGAGCTGTGAAGATGATCTGGGATCATGAAATTGCCACAGGTCAGTGAGCACAATCAAAGCTGCTGCTTCTGCTTCTGCTGCCATGCCCTGGCACTGAAAATACCTAACCAAATGGCTGAATTCCTGGTGGGGAAGGAAAAGGAAGGTTGTCAGGCAATGTGTCCAAGCAGAAAAAACCCACATGTCCAAGAAAACTAAGACACAGGGTTGGCATTGGTTGATAATACATTTTGGAAATGTATTCATTTTCTAATCCCTATCCATTTAGATCCAAACATGTATGCATAATGGCATGTGCTGGTTTCAGCTGACATAGAGTTAATTTTATTTCTAATAGCTGGCATAGTGTTATTGTCGTGGTTTAACCCCAGCCAGTAACTAAACACCACGCAGCCACTCACCCACTCCCCCCCACCAAGTGGGATGGGGGAGAAAATCAGGAAAAGAAGTAAAACTCATGGGTTGATATAAGAATGCTTTCATAGAGCAGAAAAGAAGAAAGTAATAATGATGATAACAACACTAATAAAATGACAGCAGTAATAATAAAAGGATTGGAATGTACAAATGGTGCACAGAGCAATTGCTCACCACCTGCCGATCGACACCCAGTCAGTCCCCGAGCGGCGATCCCTGCCCCCGCTTCACCCAGTTTCTATACTGGACATGACGTCCCATGGTCTGGAATACCTCATTAGCCAGTTGGGGTCAGCTGCCCTGGCTGTGTTCCCTCCCAGCTCCTTGTGCCCCTCCAGCCTTCTCGCTGGCTGGGCA
>JANZLQ010000065.1:8510885-8540777 GCA_026212715.1 Elanus axillaris | reverse complement strand
GAAGGAGGAAGGGGTGGGGGGAAGGAGTTCTCATGTCTGGTTTTACTTCTCACTGTCCTGTTTTGATTTGATTGGTAGTAAATTACATTGATTTGGTTTTTTCCCCAAGTTCAGTCTGTCTTTTTGCCCCTGACCATAATCGGTGAAAGATCCCTCCCTGCCCTCGTCTTGACCCACAAGATTTTCTTTCTGTTTTCTTCTTCACATCCCACCGAGGAGGGGATGGGGAGGGGAGGAATGAGCGAGCAGCTCCGTGGTGTTTTGTTGCCGGCTGGGCTTAAACCATGACAGCTCTTTCCACACTTTTTTTTTTTTTTTTTTTTTGCTATTTAGATTTAGCTTAGAGGTTGCGACATTATATTTGTATCTTTATTTCAGTTAAAAATATACAGATTTCTTTCTCAAAGAATGTCACCAGCTTTATAGCGCATGAAGTGTGCTTAAGTTTTCAAACATTTCTAGCACTTTCTGTTTAATGCTGTAGATATAGGTCAATGCAGTCCCACTAGTGATTGATGACACAATTCCATCTGTCTCATTACTCAAATTCAAAGGGAGACAGAAAAAAACGAGGGCACATAAAATCTAGAAATCAAGTCTGTCTTTTCATAGACAGAAGCTAGCAGCTACCAGCATACATTAAAAAAAAAATAAAAAGGTGCCCCCAGTGTCCCTAGTTCTTCCAGGTATCTCCATACTGTAGCAGCTGTTGTCATAACAGCACAATCAGTGATGGAAATCCAAAAACTGGCACTCATTACTGAAAAGATCATCCTGATCTTGCCAGTCAAGATCAGCAGCTTTTCTACCACTTGTTTTATTAAAGAAGTGACTCACAGCTGTTGATTTTCTGAGCTCTCTGATCCAAGGTAGTACCTTTTTTAAATATCCATTCCCTCTTATTCTCTAGGTCACCATTTATTTTACAAAAATAGGGCAAAACTTGACATGTCTGTCTCATTATTTAGCCTGTCTTCCCATTTCAATCAAGATGGAATCTGTACTTGACGTAAAGTTACACAAATCTTTACCATTTAAAATTTTATAACTGAACCAAAAATGTGAAGTGACATGTTTATATCTGATCCAGACAAAACAGGTTTTATTCCTAGGAAAGAAAAAAAAAAATCCAACAAGCAACTTTCCATATCAAGTAGAGGTATTTTTTCCTTCAGCACCAAAACCATTTCAATTTAATTCCCACATATTTAATGAAAAAAAAAAAAAAAGTCATGGAAAGCAAGTGCCAAAAGCAACTTTCTTAAATTTTGAAGTAAGCATCAGACAGAAAAGTTGAGGCAGTTCCAGTCCCTTTCTTGACTAGTAGTTTTACATCCCAAGTCCAGCTCTGCTTTTTCCTAGCTGTAGTTGAGAATAGATTAAAAAAGAATAAACTGACCAACACACAAAACTGGTTTTCTCTGTAAGAAGTATTTAAGAGTTCATATACACTATAGCAGTGCCAACAGGAAAAACAGAGAACAGGTGAAGACAATCCATCACTGAGTTACTGTAGGACATTGGATAAGTTCTGTTGAGTGTTTCATCTGATTCAGTATTTCCTAGCAGAACAGAGGTGTGAATTCACATGTCCTATACATAAAGTTCTCTAACTGCAAAAGTACTTTACAAGCAGAGACTTGACATAGTCTCTTCATTGTCTTCGTGCAATCTTTCCATGAGGCTTCAGAGAGGGCCAATACTTGCTATCCCATGCATTTGCATGTTCAGAGTCATTAGTGATTTGCTATGGTTTGTCCTCTGTTCCTGTGGAAACACAAGGTATGCCAAATAAAATACATATCCACACATGACTTCCCTTTTTTTGAAGGGAATGACAAACTATATATTCCCTCTATTTGCATAGAAGGCATGCTGTCCAGAGCATGTACAATTTGCAGAATGGAACAGTTATATTGATGTTAATACATTACTATCTAAACTAACTTCTTATAAAAGCCGGAGGATGAGATTGTAAAATTTCAGTTGGTAAAATCAAGTTGGGCTGACTCTGGAACTAAGTTGCATGCAGAAGCTGCTTTACAAAATCTGCTGATGAAGTGTACAATTGGTGTCTCTGAATCCATGTTATGTTCTAGCCAGCCTAGGTGCACATATAATTCCTTGAAAATGGCCATCATGCTGTGCACATAGAAAGGTGGGTGGATACAGCTAACAATGAAGTCTATACTGAAAACGTGGCCTGTGCTGTACCAGGCTACATTTGCAGAAGGGGAAGACTAAACTCTAATCTTACGCTTCAGTTCTATTTTACTTCCCAGATATCTTTCCATTTCAGTAATAAATTGTATATGCACCCTATCCTTTAATCTTCTTAGCCTAAGTCCAGTCCAAATAAGCAGATTTTTAATTAAGAAAGCTGCAAGGAACCCAATCATCTCTAGCTGGAGAAAGAAAAGCAAATGACGGTTGTGTGGGTATAATAATGTGCTGTGATCAAGGCTGAATCATAGCTGAAACCCGAAGCTGATTGTCCCACTGTGGGTTGAATGAAATGTGAAAAAATAATTTAATGCATGCAAAACCTTTACACAGATTCCTAAGTGAATTACAAAAACTAAGGTAGTTGTCTTAAAAATAAATTATATTTCAGTGCTTCCACATGTGTACTAATCTGTATCCCTGGTTGTTTTATCCTACTATGGTGGGAAAACTAAAGCAAAATACAGAATACTGAACAATTCACGATTTTATTTGGGCCTGAAAAAAGCCTGCTTTTGTTTTGGCATGCATGACTTGTACTTTTGTAAATATACAGAAATTTTAGCTCATTATTCATTATTAGTTTCATTTCAGGAGTGCCTGATGGGCAACATACCTGGGCCATATAATACTAGATGTGGTACATAAATTGAGAAAAATGTTCCTTCCCAAAGGCCTCATTCCTTAAAATGAGTAACAAAGAAAAGAGTATAAAGACTGTTAAAATACAGAGACACATTAGTCTGCTTTTTTCTGGTTTGTTCCTATTTTGTTTTATTTCTGTTTAAGCATGATTATACTATAGTGTTCATGTTGCAATGTATGTGTGTGTTTATCTGGAGCGCGCCATCAGGAGGATCTGGAGGGGTGGAATAAATAAAGCCCTAGAATTTCAGAATATAAAATTCGTGAACGAGGCTTTATAAAATTGAAGATTAAACCTGCCCTAAATTGACAGCATTTGAAGTTTGCCATTATCTTTAGCAAGGCCAAGATGGTCCTGAATTGTCTTACAGATAGGTTCATTCAGCGGTTTGATCCCAGAACATGATAACACAATCTAGATGACTGAAGTGCATGTGGTTTCCCTCTCTGATAGAATGATGAAGCTTTGTGGGACTTGACTTTGGATCTAAACATGGAGAGTTGCTCAGAAACTCTCACAGAATATGCAAGTATCTGATTAACTGATGAACACATTGTTCACTTCAAAGAGAAGTTGTGAGTTTCAAGCTTTGCTTCAAGCACTGTATTTACACGGAACCGTATGCTATGTCTGAACAGATTGTCACATCCAATGTTTGAAAGCTGAAACAGCATATGGAAGAGGTATTGGAGGTATTAATGTTGCCTAATGTTTTAACTTAGCTTTTGTGTTTAGGAATGTTAATTGGACCCACGCAAACACTCCCACATGCAGCATCCTGTTTTTTTCCCCTCTTTTAATTTCTGTCATTTATTGAGCTTTTTTATAACTTGTCCTGCTGTTTTATATTTCACAAATGAAATATAGTGCAATGCAAGACCTACTGAATTGATAGAAGCTAGAACTAGTAGAGTCTGTCTACAGTGACTTCCTGATCCCCAGAACAAAGCTACGAATGCCATCTGAGAAATCTGTACAAACGTCTCTCGCAGTAGAGACGTCTCTAGTCAGGATCTCTGCACAGCAGCAAACAATGTAGTTCCTACAACATAACTATCTCCACATCAAAATCTTACTGGTGTTTATCCAATAGCTATTTAGGTAAAAAATAATTTATTCTCTTTTGTTCAAGAAGCCTAACAAAGTTATATTCTTTGACTAGCCTACATCTGAGGCATTTGGATCAAAAGAGAAAAATGAGGGCCAAAATCAAGTCCAGGAGAAGTTGTTGAAGTCTTTTAGTCACCTTCCTGACAAACTAATTTTAATGTCCTAAGATCTTGTATATTAGGAAACTAATATAATGTGAAAAAATCTATAGGTTACTGAATCTTTAGTTATTTTACTGTCTCTCCAAAGATAGTACAAGTGGAACTGGGGTAGGGATAGCATCACTAGAAAGTTTTTGGACAATTCATGGGAGTGGGAAGAAGGTACGATTTCATTAGAACTCATTAATCGTTTTTATAAAGATCACTTGAAGATCTCCTTTGTTCTCTTTATGTAACCTTTTTAGTTACTTTAAAGAGTAAATTAGTTTCTGGTGCTTGGTAAGTATTATTTCAAACTTATATAACATACATTACTTAAGAAAGGGTCACTCTATTTGAAAGGCTGTGAAATACACTAATTTTCAGATAGGCTAGAAATACCTTTGCCTTTAAACACTATTCTGCTAAATTTTTGACTGGGAAGAGATCATTAGTATTCTAAAATCCTGTTGGGACTCAAGTACAACCTAACTCTTGGGTATATGAAATACAGATGAAACTATATTCTCAAAAAAGGCAAAATGAAACAAATGTAAAATTTTGCCAGTGGAAGATGTGTTTTGCATTGGGCCAACATAGCTTTTTCAGCATCAGCAGTCTCCTTGTGGAGGGAAAAGAGCATAATTCCAAGGGCATCCCAAATGGACCCCAGATGCTCTGTTAAGCAACCAAATCCATTCACTTCCAGTGCTGGGGAGAGAAACTTCCTGCTGTTCTGTCTTGCCTGCTAAAGCCTGCTGGCTCCAGGATCAAATCAAGACACATATGTCTTTATCTTTTTTAGGAGCACGTTTCATCAAGTAGATATCCTAAGAATAACCATAAAGCTGTTTTAAAGAAATATAGGAAATCCACATTTCCTGTCAGGGTAGACTCAAAGTTTTTAGAAGTTTTCCTTAGTGAAGACAGTAGATTTCCAAAGGGCCAACTCAGACATCTAGAATAGACTTCACCAGCGCACAGAAAATCACAGCTCTAGTCTTCCTGAAACCTTTAGTTTCTCATTCTTCCTGCATCTCCAGAAGCTCCTCATCATTTTTGAAGCCCTGAATAAGATATATCCTGCATTTTATACAAGAAATATAGAGGTAACATAACGATAACACAATAGGATTTTGTTCAGAAATGTTTTTCCCCTTATCTTCTCAGCTTCCAGGTGAAGTGGCTTTAGTGGTACATGGAGAAACAGAGAGTGTAACACTGAAGCTCAAAGAAAAACAATGAGAATGTAACCCATCCTGCATTTAAGCATAATATGGGAGGCTTTCTGCAGTTGCCAAGGTTAGAGTCAGGAAAAGGAAGCTGCTGTCCTCTGGTACATCTTATTCCTGTAAAATATAGAGCACTGGCTTCACAGGAGCTGCATCTGCTGAACATCTTTCATGAGCTGAGTCCTTAAGTTCACTGACAGCAGAAGAAAGGAATGATTTTAAGCCAAACAGTTTGTAAACCTGTATTGTAGAGCACTTTATCAGTAATAGCGGTCTGGTATAGCAGGGAAGGTCACAAGGCAAAGCTGCATCGCTTCACAACTGGAGCCTCTCCTACCTTGTTTTTCTGAGGCACTAAAGACTTAAATAAAAGCACTGCAAAGGAAGAGGAATTACTCTGTAATTAAATGGCACACTATATTCAAGAATATAGAAAACAGTCATCCTGTCTTTCAGTGTCTCCTCTGGAGTGTGTTTAACAGAGCTGCTCTGTAAGGAATTCCTTAAGGGAAAGTCTTTGCAACACATGTTCCCAAGAGAGGAAGAGGGACTGTGGAAATATTCAAATACTTCTGAAATTATTTAGAGTCTGTATATCCTCTTTTTAAAGGCACAAACCTCAAATTGCTATGTTCTTCCTTGCTTCCATGCTGAACTTAAAGTTTTCTGGGCAGACATTATAACCTTGAGTACCATTGAGCACGTGTCAGAACATTTAAGGGCTGCTTTGTTATTTCTAAGGAAAGGACAATATGAGATTTTGCTAAAATGTAGGAAATGAAATAAATTAAATGAAAATTAAAACAAAGAGCTTCTAGCTAATGGAAGCAGATTATAAATCTCCTATAAAAACATACTTTGTTTATTTTCCTGTGGTGTGACATGACACCAATAACAAATGACTTAGCATGTAACACATTTAACTTGCCTTGAAAACACTGCAATCACAGGACAAAGAAAAACAGTAATTTCATGGGTTATAATTTCAGGAATATAAAAGATACTGCTTCAAAAGAGCTCACAGCATTAAATTTTCTTAAATTAGCTGTGATGGCTGTATAAAAGATGAGAACTTTTACATGTAAATCTAACCTCAGAGAGGGCTCTTAATATGCTGTAAAGCCACAGAACTTCAGGTAAATGGTCTGAAATTTTGGCTTGCTGGACTGGAAATTTTTAGCATGATTATGTTTCTTCCATTTATTCTGTATAGTAATACAAGGTAAACATCCCAGAATGGCCTGCAATTAACACCTGCTGTGATCTCTCAAATTTCACAAACTAAGCAGACTTGAGCCAAGACAGTGCTTGGAAGATGTAGGTGCTTTTTTATATATGGCTAATGACTGAGTAAGTAGTTCCATTTGAATGCTAGTCTGTCTTTGCTTTCCATGTATATGAACAGGGGAATTGTGGTCTTATCTTCTCAAAATGTATTTAACAAAGATGTCAAAGCTGCCTGTCTTAAACAAAAAATAATATATATATATATTTACTTAAATTTTAAACTATATGAAATGGTGAAAGGTGACCTGCAACTACTATGAAAGGGTTTGAAAAACAATATTGTTTGGGAAATGATGTAGCCTAGGAATTCCTAAAAAAGATTGATAGCCACTTTATAGCCTTGTAATTATTAAAATTTGATCATGTGAGGCTGGGAAGATGAATTTATAATAGAAATCATTTTGCTATTACAAATATACTCTCCCACAAGCCACTGAGAATTCTTGGTAGAAACTGTAAACTGTAAGAAGATTGGTTTCATGAATGTGGGTTATTTGAGCGTGGTTGTGTTTCTTGATATCTCACAAGCTGAACTGGCAGTTACTTGGAAGCTATTTTCCCTTTCCAAGAAACTCAATTAGAGACTGATCCAAAGATGTGTGGGCCTAATTGCAGAAATTCGTTGCACCTGCCGTCTTCTTCTATTGCACTGTATCAGACACAAAGCATTAACTTGAAGAAAATTTACTAGGAAGGATGATTGCTGCTAAGTAACCTATCTGTGTGCATGGATTCACAATTCTTGCCCACACAGGAAAACTACCTGAATTACAGTAATCAAAGGGAAATAGTTTTTTCCTTCATAGTTTGTTATTATGTCCAGAGACCGATAGTTTACCAGCCACCTGTGGTTCCAAGTACTGTGGGCAATTTTCTGTGATTTAAAGCAGGATGCATCTGGGAAAATAGAAAGGTTTTGAAGTAAATTTTACCATGAGAAAAATGCTGTCACTAAAATGTACTATAGTAAAAAGTAAAAATACACCGTGCTTTTTATAGGTGCATTAATTATATCATGTAGATAATCAAAGAAGCATATAAAGCTATTATAATTGTGATAATGAAAAATAGGAATACATCCAGTTTGCAAAATCAAGAGCTATTTGTGTTCTGCAATGAAATGCCGCCATCATTTTACGTAAAATAAACAGCTGTGTAACATAGTTTCTAGGGTCAATTTCCAAATCCCAGAGCCAAAATCTAGTACTGCTCAGCAACTGGGTTAGCATATAAACCCATCTGTAGTTGAAGGTTGTAACGTACCTTAGCTGAGAATCTAAAGACTAATGTGGACATGTATTCTTTACTATTACTGAGTGCATGACTACGCATACGTATACGGATAAAACTAATCTCTTCCCGTACAACTTCATTATTGTAGTGCAGTACTACAGTTTTTATTTCAGGGCTCAGTAGTTGGAATTTTGATTAACTCTTGGTTTTGTGACAACACAGCTATGAAGTTTTGATCCAAGTCTGGTTTACATCCAGACAGCTTAGGCAGTTGGAGATCTCATCTAACCATAGTTGTACACAAATACACTTAAGTATATTAGTTACTTAAGCATTTTATTATTTCTATTGCTATTGTAGTTATTACCATGATTTATATTTTAGCAATGCCTAAATTGATCAGGAATTCATTCAAACAAAACAAAACCTATGTTTATGCTCAGAATTTTTTGAAATATTTTTATTAGCTGAGAGGGGTGGAAATTACAGACAGCTACCATTAATGCATCTATTCAAGAACATCTATTACAGTGTAGCACTGCACAGGCAAAAACCTACTTTTGCACATTTAGATCTATGATTAGAAATAATTTCATAATTTATAAAACCAAATACAATTTGATACAAATATTAAACCCCAAACTTTAATGTACAAAATTCTTCAAAACTTTCAAAAAAAAATTGCTATGTCCTCTTCCCTTTTGTGTGTGGGAGCATGTGGTGGGTAGTCCCAGCAATGTTCTAATCAAAATGCCAGAAATTACTGAAAATTTAAAAAGAAATTTGTTCTTTCTTATTTCTGTCTCCTGTAATAGATAATACTGGAAGGCTCCAGGGAAATCTGTTTCCTAGACATTTTCAGTTCAATATTACTTGCAGAGTAACATGGCTAGTAGCTTTGGAATCTGTAGGGACAAAATACCAGATAACATAGAACAGCAGGTTATCTAGGAACAGGTGGCAGTAAATAAAAGAGAAACACAAGCAGAGAAAAATATAGAGGGAATGTGTGGTTCCCAAGAAAGTAACAACAGAAGGAAATTTTTTCTCTTATTTCTTATTTTCAAATTATTACTTGTAATAAGAAATCCATTGATACAGTCATAGAAGTTAAATTAATGTAGTAATGATACTTACAAATGCATGACTGATCACATTTCACTTGTTTATTGATATAAGCCTTAGACATCTAAAGCCTTGTCTTCAGTAAAATAAGTGTAGACTTTCCTAAGGTATCAAAACAGTACAAAACATTACTTAGATATACCAGAAACAGACAGACAAGTTTTAGTTTTGTAGAGAGTAAAGACATGATCATGTTTGACAGCTGAATGGAGACTTATTCACAAATGCTGAAGAGGTACACAAACACCAACTAGCTTATTACCTGGGATGTTGCTACCACTGTAGTTCCTCTTTCCTGATAAGGAAAAAATAAACCAAGAAAGAATGTTGAGATTTAAAAGACACACAGTAGATCCCTAATGTAAGCCAATGAGAGGTATGAAAACACAACAGTTTTGGACAGAACAACAATGAAAAAGATCAGAAAAAAAATCTCTGACCTCTGGCTGACACAAAAGTGAATTCCACAGCAGAGAAACTGAAACCTGTTTTCAAGAGTCAGTTATCAGATCTTGTTTAGGCATGGAGATAATAATTTTATCTGACCAATCAGTAAGATCCTTCAGGATCAGCAATAGAGTAATACCAATCGCAGCAACTGAAGTGGTGCCTTTTACAACAAGACAGTTGAGAATCCCATGGAAAGAAGATCTAAAAGAAAACAGCTTTTGGCTTTTATGTCTGGACACACAGACAATTGCTTTAGATTCTGTTTCCAATTTACTTATTTGAAAAACATTAGATGGAAAAATAAATCCGAGACCAGAAAGCAAGGCCTAAAAGATTACTGAGATCTTGATTTATATCTGAGTATGCTACACTTCTTGATTTCATGGTGTTCCTAGATGTTAAAAAGAGGTTGCAACTCTATGTCTTGGGGAAATGCAGGGCAGCTAAGTGCAAGCAGAAAGAACAAAAGCACAAGCACAGCATTTTCCTTATGGTGCCACCTATCTCAGTCCTTTGGAGCATGCTGGCTTGTCCTCCAGTCTGTCCCTGATTGCAAGGACTGTATGACAGTTAGTTAACCAATTTACATCAGATTTTCACCAACCAGCACTTTAAAATTAAATATATTATAAAGATTATATATCAGTTCTTTGGCAATTTGGAAAATATAAACTAGCTAGTAATTTTTATGCTTCATAATTTCTAGGAGGCTGAGAATTCAGGCTCGAGAATCACAGAGAGAGATGAAAACAGTTATGAACACAAAGAGCATAAATAATTTGCAGAAAGAACAAATAAAAATGTAGAAAAAAAAGAAGAATATATGTTTAATATAATGCTAGGACACTTAAAATCTTCTCCCAGCTTTCACTTTGGAATGCCTTGTCTCTAAATGTAGCACCAAAACAGAAGTAATGATGCTGAAGACTGAAGACTGGATGATATCAGGGTGAAGTGATCCATCAAATGAGTCTTAATTCTGATTAAAAATTATAGTCTGCAGAGAAAAACTCTAATTGCCTACTTGATTAAGAGCTGCTGTGAAGTAGATTCAAGTTCAAAATTAAGCTTTCTGTTAAAAAAGTAGACACTGAAAAGGACTTTGGAGTTGAATGGTAGTGGCTCAGTTGTACTCTCTGAATAAGTGCGAAAGAAATTGATTTTATTTTGCTATGAATTTCACAAGTGTTTCATGCTTTTTGTTTCACTTCTATTCACCCCCATTTTCCAAGTTAAACTCTTTGCATACATTTTCAACTTTGGTTTCTTTGAAAAGAAACTGCATTGTAAAATTCTTAGAGTAAGATGTGATGAAATTCAATGGAGGAAGAAATTAGGAGACAGATGAGGAACAGAAAATGGAGGAAGATGTAGGGACCTCACAAGGTTGGTCACTGGGTGATAAGTAACTAGTGACATGCTATGTAAGACGATCATAGTAAAAATGACTTCTGCTAAATTGGAAATTAAGCTAAACATACTAGTCACTAGACTACATGTTTAACTTTGATTTATGATTTGTTAAGAAACCTAAAACTAGTGGATTCTGTACTTAGCATACGTGTAAAACTTTACATGTCTTTGTCTTGCATTTTTTTACTTTCATCAGATCACAAACTGGCACATATCTGTACTATATGAATGGCTAATGAGAACTACCTCACAGAAACAATGAATAGAAATATTTTCTTTTTAAATGTTCTTTTTGAATTTAGAAATACAATATCATCATGCTAACTTAAGACACAGAAACTGCAAATATCAGCTTTGAAAAGAGGATCATCCAAGTCTGGTCAGAAAAATAAACCAAACATAGAATTCCCACAGTTTTACTGTCAGTTATTCAAGAGAGGATTTATTTGACAACAATTATTATCTTTATTCTGTCTTTTAAAGAATTTTTTTAAAAAGCTAACATCTTCAAATACCTTATATTTGTAACTTCTGAAATAGCTTCAGGCATCTTTTATTGCCTAAAGGTGATACCTAAGTCATGAGGGGTAAAAGACACTTTCCTTTGTCAAAGGCTACTGTTGGGAATCTTTGTCCAAAGGCCTAATCAAAAATCCATTAAAATAAATAAAATAATTTCCATTAACTCTGGTGAGGTCTGAACCAGGTTCCCAGCAGTGTCCCACAGAAATGATCTGATTTACAAATAAAATAAAGCTTTGTGTCTACTCATTCCCGTATTCCTTTTTTGGGGAGGCAGGCACCTTGGGAACCTTAGCCAGCCTCATCTGTTTTTCTAGCAGTCTCGCTGAGCTTAGCCCTGCTTCCTGTGTGGAAATGTTACGGGGACAAATGCCTCATGCTAATGCATCAGTGCTTGAAAAGTTATAATTAAGCCTTAAAGCTGGTATCTTTTCAAGACTTAGTATCTTCGACACAATAACAAGCTTGAGTTAAATATCCATGTAGATGCAGGAGTATCAGTGTTTAAACAGATGTCAGCAATTTCTGAGGAAATGGAACTAGTGTTACAGATGATGATGACTGAAGAGTTTAAAAATAGCTCTGTTGCAGGAATAAAAAATGGCATGTGAGAAAAAATAAATTGCATTAGAGCAAAAAAATACTTGAAAGTTAAGGTCAATAAATTAAAACCAAGACTTGCACCTCAAGCTCCAAAACTCTTTTCTAAGCTCAGAATTGGAAGCTGATTAGCCAACACTCATTTTTTTCCCAGAAAGATGTAACTGTACAAAGCAGAACTTAATATAGCTATTCTATCCAGGCACAAGCATCCCAAAACTAACCTCAGCAGGCTACCTATGTGAACTTTTTAAAGAATTGGTGTGTTCTTACAGTACTAAAATATTGAAGTTCCCAGTGAGTTCCCTGAGAGATGGAACAAGCCCAAAGCAAGTATAAATCAGTAGGTTTTGTCCTTTTTGTAACTATAACAGTCTAGCCCCTGTTACTGGTTTTACCACAAGAAAACATTAGAAAAGAGGAAAAATGGAACTGTCTCTCGAGGCCATTTCTTAATGATTCCATCATTCTTTTAATACTTGATTCCTTTCATTGACTCCAACTGCCAGTTTCATAGGCAACTTGCGTTGAAGCATAGACCTTTCCAGTTTCATTTTTCTCAACACAAGACAAATGGCAACAGATGCCAGTGGTAAATTGCAGCAAAGTCTGCCCCACAGCCCGGCCCAGGGAACCAGGTCCCCATGAGCAAGCACATCCTTCACCTGTAGTGCAGAGCTGTACCTTCTTTGTGGGATGTCTCCAACGAGCAGTGGCTGGCACATGAGGTCACGTAGCAAGAGAGAGATCCTACCATGACACAACACAAATGCACAAGAAATGTGAGGGGTTGCCTTGTGGGAAGTAAAATTAAGTGTATTGAGAAATGTCCAGTAAGTGGTAACTGCACGGATGCCAGCAGGCTGTTAGGACACACGAAGAAGCTGGAGACAGTTCCAGAGCTGTCACTTGGAGGGGAGTCTGAAATTCTCAGTTTCAGGTGGCCAACTACAAGGTTTGGTTTGGACAGAATACTAACCTCTATTCATTTCATCTTTCACTATGTAGCTCAGTACTAGCTTCCAAATCTTTCAGGGAGTATTTCTTTTGTTTTCTTTGTTATGACAAAAAAAAGTATTACATGATAAATTTCAGTACTGAACTATAAATTCCTGTGTAGCTGAGATTCATCCTAGGGAATGAAGTCTCACTGGAGACTACCCACCAGCTCTTTGTACGCTCACACCACTTCTATTGTACTTATATCTGGTCCATTATATTGGTTTTGATTAAGAGTTGTAAAAAAACCTGTTGGGTTTCTATGAAGGGTAATAAGTTTTCCTAACCTTTGACTCATTTCTTCTCTGGTGCAAAAACATTTTGTGCGCTAAAAGCTGGCAACAAGATCTTAGTCATCCCTTGTTGGCAATTGGATTTTAAAAGTTTTTAAGCACTTGAAGTACATGGTTAGAGACCAATTTCCTACAAACTTTAAGTACAAAAATAATTCCTTAAAGCTAAGCAAATTTACAGATATTTGCCAAAATATCCATCAATTCATTTATAGTTATTGATAGAGTGAATGCGTCAGAAAGTCTCTTGCCTGCAGAAAAGAGCAAATAAATATGGTTATTCTTTTCTGACAATAGATTATTTTGCCTTAAGCTACATATGAACTCTGTTTTCATTTCTTTTTGGATAAATCATCTCAGCTATGTTGAGCACAAGAGCTGAACACCTAAAATAGTTGTATAATATAACAGCTTTAAAACTGCAGCCTCCGGACAACTTCACTTTATTTCATCCTAAATGAGATTTCAATCATCACAATAATGCAAAACTTTTGACAGACTGCCATTTTTATGCAGGGAGTTTCAAGATACTGTTAACTTAAGCTAACTGCTTGATACTATGGACAGTTGGTTCTATAATACTATAGAAATTAGAAGCATATACGTGGTAATAAGTTGAATGCTTGTTATAGAAGCTTACCAGAAGAGGTAGTAACTGTCTCTGACCTACCACAGTGGCTGCACATTTAAAGGGGTTTTCGAGTGTAATGTGACAAGTTCCATTAGGTAGTTTTTCGCGGGTTGGAGTCAAAGAAGTTGCAAACTCTTTGGAGGCAGTGTATTCATATGTATCTTTTAAAAATAAAACAAATTATAACAATGTCAAACCAAGTTCTACCCTTAATCTTATTTTGTACTATCACCATCAGTGGGCTTGCATGGATATAGCTGAAGGAAAATTTTTGAAGATGAAAGTTTACGGTGCTTTAGTTTCATGGGTACAAAATATGTTAGGTGAGTTTGGAGAAGTTTCATTTTGAATAAACCATAATTCCTTTGACACAAACAAAGGGTTTTCTTGATAGTGTGTGGTGGAAGTGCATTATTTTAACATAGAACATTATTTTAAAATATTTTGGGAGAGCATGGATTCTTATTTAAATAGCCCATGAAGAATAAGGTAGAAGAATTATGATGGTGTCTGAAGACACCACCTCCCCCACAAAAAGGAAATTCACTGAAAATTTTCAAGTTTTCCTTAAAGGTAAATTTGTCTTCTCTAGGATTTTGAGCTTTCTTCTCAGTGATGGGTCCCAGACTTTCAGCTTTGTACCTCCAAAGAACTATTTTTAACTGGACCAGACTCTTGTAATCTTCGCTGTGAAGTCTCCAGTTAGGTCCCTTCATTCTATACTTGTTCTAGTAAAGGGAGCTTTGGAAGATGAGCTTTACTTGCAGATCATTATCAAAGGGTTTACAGGTTTACCTAACAGCTGTTTTATGTGATTTACCACAAAAATATCAAGACTGAGTTAATAGTCTCACTATAAGAAAAGCATCTGTGATTTATGAAATCTGTCATAAAGTATCAACAACCTAACAGTTTGTAAATATTCATGTCTGGCAGGATAGTATCTTTGCTGTGATTGCAGGAGGAATTAAGATTTTCCTATATTTAATTAATTTTATAAACACTCTGTGGTATTAAGGCTCAAGATAAAATGTCTGTCACTTAATGGAAAGAATACTCACAGAGTTTAGGTAATCCCTCAAATTACCATAAACAGAACTGTGAAATCAAGGAAAAAAAAAAGTCCTTACAAACTCCATTAGAAATCTGTCACTATCATCTTGAGAGTCTCAATAAGGGGTGTTGGTTAAAAGGCTTATGATAAATGACTGGTAGATAAGGTATATACACTTGGGTATTATTCTGCCCAAATAAAAGCTTGTCAAAGGCTTCAACGAAGTATAACAAAAAATACAACATACAATTAAATATTCTATTTTATATTTGAATAATTTGATTTCTTTAAACAACTGAGGATTAATATGCTATAGTGGAAAGCTATTTTCAGGTTTAACAATAGAACATGTACTTTGGATGAAAAAATATAATTTGACCCACTATCCACTAGAATTTCAGCTTTCTTATTTTAATCTGAAAAGTTTAACACTTTAATGAAAGAAAAGATATCTAGTTACTATTATTCAATTACCTATATTGAGAAACATTGAGTCTTGTAGAGGGGAAAAAAAACCACAACCCTTTAAAAAGGAATTTTGTACAGTAGGTCAAATTTGTGCTGAACAGTCTAAAATCTAACAGAATTACATCTGCCTGGAGATAAACACAACAGTCATTAAAGAGGGAAAAGGAAAGCCAGAGGAACAGATGTATTAAAACAGATTTCTCCAGAGCTTCAGGATTCACTGCTGAAATCAGTGTATCACAAGATCTGCATTGGAACAGTGGAGTTCTTACTGAGGCAAAGCTGGGTCTTCTTCCATGCTGTAAGAAGCCAGGGCCAGGCGTGAAAATTGCAGAGTGTCCCTGAAGACGCCCTTGGCAGCTGATGAGGAGGCCCTAAGCCATGCGTTACACGTGTATCCTGTGATGGTCTTGCTCTTGCAGTTCCTCTTGCCACAAATTCCTTAGAATATACCAGTATTTTCACAGAAGATGTAAATGAAATCTCCTAGAGCATTATTGGTCTGGCTGTTCTATACCAGCTCTTGGATATTATTTTAATACAAGTTGACTGGGTATTTCATATATGTGTATGTGTCTATACATTCATATGCACATGTGTGTGTGGTTTTGCTAGTTTGTTTTGTTGGGTTTTTTTGTTGGGAAGTTTGTGTATTTGTTTATTGATAACAGCACAGATCAGTGCTTTGTTCAACTTGTGTGATTGCTGTAACTTAATGAAACCCATCTGGGAAACAAACCTGAACATTTGCATACATCTGGGTATAAATAACATGTTGCTACAAAACTGATTAATAATTGCATTTAGAAGGCCATAATTAGCTGTATTTACATTTTGGTGCCAGTGGGAAAGGAGAAAATGAATATTTACCATTCCTTCATTGAGTTAATTTGAAAAAAATAGTAACTGAACTCATGCTTTATGTACAGTATTTTTGCATGCTTTCATACAGCAAATAGCTGTTCCTTTTCTTCTCTATAATGATCAGGAGCATTGTCAGATCACTTTGAGATGAAATAATTTCTCTGTATTGGTGATATCAGGAAACAAACAGTTTGCACAGGAGATGGGTCAAGTGCATTTCTTTCAGTAGGCATGGTGCCTAGCAACTGTAGTTCATATTCAGAGGTAAATGAGAGATCTGGTAAATGTAATTCTAGCAGTCTAAACAATGTGTGGGCTCCCAACTTTAAACAGTTTATCCTCATTGGAGTCATTTAGGAGAACCTGCTTTATTCTACAGAGCTGACTAAATACTGAGGTGATAAGATAATTCCTATATACTTGGGGAAAATATATAATAATAAAAAACCTTGAAGAAGGCAGCACTATATCACCTTTCATAAGCAAAAGTAATATGAGAAGCACAACCTGTTTTGTATTTCTCTTCTCACAGTTGCAGAAGTTTCGTGCACTGAATAACACTGATTTGGGGACATCATTACAAGCTGCATTGCTTTTTGGTATACTTGCAGAATGCAAATGAAAAGTCTGATTTTCATTGGGGTAGATGTTCCAATATCATCAGATGTCTACCTAAATTCCAGGACAATGGAAGCTCAGTGAATGTGATGGCTTTACGTACAAATGCCATTACAAATGGGAGTAATCTTTCAGTTTTTACTTGGGTACACCTTTGTATATTTTAGCAGAAGAATAGACTGCCACATCTGCAAGGTCAAAGCTTAAAATCACTTGTCATTGCATTTGTCGAAAACAGCACAAAGAAGCTAATATTTCAGGGCACAAGCCTCAGCTGATCAGCATAGGTTAGTGACGAAACACACTCAGGCCATACAGATTTTTCAGACTAAATGAAAAAGAAAAATCTCTGCCATTAGCAAAATATTCTGCATCAAGAAGTTTAAATTATGACAACACAGATTTATTTATTTGTGTGCTGTTCTGGTTTGGGATTTTTTTTTATTTAAATCAGTGTAGCTCCAAACCCACTATCGAGTATATGTTCAAAAAATCCCATTGAAGGAATTGTCAGAACCTGAAGTCAGACTTTAATGGCTCCTGGAATCTGTGTCAGTAAATAACCTGCATAGGTAGCTTTATCTGCAAGAGGATGCAATAAAAATATTCAGGGACCAGGTATGGAACAGAGAAATAATTTTGCACAATATGTAATTATGAAAATCTGGCCATCCAATATAATTATCAAATTTATTAGAGCACAATGAAGAATCGAAAGCTGTATGCCAAAATTCACTCAAAGCTAATGCATTTCAGGTATACTCAAAAACTTCAGTATTTACTTTTCTTGAGCGGCTTTGTGATCGAATTTGCTAGCTCAACAATTGCAGAAAAAGCAATTTCCAGAGCTGTGGATGTTTGGGAAAGCAATTTTAAAAGTACATGCAAAGTATTCATGCCAGAATCATTTGTACACTCAACCAGTTCGGAAACAGAAGCAATATCACGTTATATATATTACATGACAACGGTATAAAGTCACAGAAACAGGGATTTTGTTCTAATCCTAGACAAATGTGGAAAGCATTGTTGCTTCTAATTTATTGTCTCTTTGCTCTGTTGTGATACTCTGATGAAAACCTCCACCAAACTCTCCTGACCATCTGGTACACAACCTTTGGAAGCTCTTCATCCAGGCAGTAGAGCAAATGTGTATGCTTTAATTATTACTGCTGACAACAAAACAGCAAGTTCAGTAAGACTGAATAAAAATGAGTATACTAATTTCTATATTCAAGACTAGGTAGGCATCATATTGAAAAAAAAGTCCTTTGCACAGTCACAGAATCACAGAATAGCTGAAGTTGGAAGGGACAGCTGGAGATCATCTAGTCCAACACCCCTGTGAAAGCAGGAGCTACTAGAATGGGTTGGTTGGAACTGTGTCCAGTCAGGTTTTAAATATCTCCAGTATGGAGACTCCACATCCTCTCTGGGCAACGTGTTCCAGTGATCACCCTCACCATAAAAAAAGCTTTTTCTTATGTTCAGTTCAGCTGGCTTTAATTCACCTCACCAGGATGTCTCAGGGTGTAGTACATAATTCTTCAATTTTTCATTGAGGAAGTTAGGGGACCCAGGTCAAAGGCCTTACTGAAGTCAAGGTAACAGCATCCACTGCTCTTCCGTCATCCGCTCAGCCAGTCGTCTCATCAGAGAAGGCAATCAGGTTGATTAGACATGATTTCCCCTTCAAAATCCATGCTGACTGCTTCCAATCAACTTCTCCCTCATATATTCCAAAACCGTTTCCTTGGCTCATACCTTTCAATATTTAATTTTATATTATGTACGATATTATGCACTGTTAATACTAGAAAGTAAGAAACTACTTTTTCTCACAAGAGCAATTTAGCAAAGCAGTGAGATATAACTAAATAACCAGAAGAAATCACTTACTGTACAGTACTTGTCTAGAGCCAATAGAAAAAATTATATTTTCTCCAATCAGTGTAAGATATATGTGTGATATACATGCCTTATCAAATTAGATCATACCGAAATGTCTGTAGAGCAGATTATACACTCTAGGGATGTAGAAGATAAGAAGGAGACTATTTCTTGAGCCAGAGCTCAAACTTGCAGCATGTGTCACTTCTGAGCTTAGATTATAATATAGTCTTTTAAAGAGTGACATACTTTTTTTTTTTGAAAGAAAACCAATTAAAATCTATGTGTAAATACTGTAAGGTACTTTTAAGTAATTTGATGTTACACAAAGTGACAAGGGCAAACAAGAAGTCAGAACCTAAAGAAGATCTTCAGAGAGTGAAACCTTGCCTTCTTCCACTGTATACGATCTTCTCCAATAAAAGATCGTATCTCTTCCAACAAACTTTGTCTCTCTGAAGAACAAATAACTTTGCAGTTAAGATGAATATTGCAATATTTTTCCCTAGCAAGGCCAGTCTATTCTGTGAATTTGATAAATATCCTTGGCAAAACTTTCGAGATAGTTAAAAGATGGTTAAAACTTTGGCACCTGTGGTGGAATGTAGTTTTAGAAAATTTATGAAAACTGTCTGACTGTAACTGTATTGCTCTCTATCTGTGGAATTGTCCTCCAGTTCCAGTACACTTATTAGTTAAGTGCCAGTTTTGTCAAAATGATCACTGCCGTTGGCAACACTGAATCCAAAATGTGCTTGAGAGGTATCCAAATATTTAGATCTACAGATGGTACTTTGGTACTTTCATTCTAGTTAAAGAATAAGATTTGGCAGTAAAGCAATACACAATATGGATGAGATATTAAACTTTGCAAAGTTTGCTGCATATTCAGCAGCTAATTTTCATTAGAAGTGTTCTAAATATTGTGTTAAATGAGCCAAGTTCATTCTTTCATTTGTGCTCAAAGCTCCCATAAAGTCAGTGGAATTTCTATGCAAACATCTGACAACAGAATTTGGGCTTAAAGAAATTTTTTCTAGCAGTTACAAGAGGGTGAATGACCATTCAGGGTGTTTATGGGAGTCCTGGCCAGTTGTTCTGCCTAGCTTCATTGTCTAATCCCCAGTTTCCTTCTCTTTCTATGGTGCCAGAAAAAAAAAATCAGCAAAGAATGCTAATATTGTCAGAGGTATACGTTATGACAAAGAAAGGAAAATAACGCTAAAGATTAGAATTTTGTCTAGAAGGGTAAGAATTGTCTTGAAATGAAGGATTAAAAAATAGCTTAACAGAGCCGAACATGAATACCGTGACCTATACAGCATAAATAAAAGATCGTATTTTCTTACTTTTCAGGAAAAAAAAAACCAAAAAAACAAAGAACCTGTCATTTAATTTCCAAAATGCAGTAGAACAATAAGCAGATTAAGATAAATGCAATATCCAAGATTTGTAAACCCAAACCTTTAAGACTATGAAAAGCCTGCTAGGAAAAAAAAGAAATACATGGTACAGTTATAAAGGACACAAAAGTGTTTCTAGGTAGTATTTTAAAAGTGTTTAAACCCATTGAAAGAAAATCGGTATTAGGCTTCTAAATTCTACCATTCCAGTTGAAAATTCAACCTATTTCTAATGTTTTTGCATACCTTGGGTAAGATTTTATTTCACCCCAAAAAATTATAAAATTTTATGCATTTTTCACAATTCTTACACTGATAGATAGCAAGCAGATTACAAAGTTTTCTTTGGGAACATTTCAAGTGTCTTTTATCAGTCTAAGTACAAAATATATATGCCTAAAATAAATGTCTTTATATTTCACTTTCTTCTTTGTTTAATCTTAGTACATTTCCTCAGTATATTAACAACACTGCTTTAAATTAAATAGCACATTAAGTGTTTATGAAAGTGGACTCACAAATCATATGAAGAGAGGTATAAGAGGCAAAATATGAACACCCACATGAAAATATTCAGTTTACTAAGCTGCCATACAAATTCAAGTTTTCATAACCTACTAGCATTAAATCATATAACTAAAACCAGAATATTCAGAGAATATCTTTCTTAACTGTGAAATTTTGTCCTGATACCACACAGGGTAGATTAAAAGTCTTCCAATTAAAGGAAAACTTGTGAATCCAATTTTAAGACTTCCATATTCTGTTGCACAATCCACCGAGAGAGGACTCATTTGAAAGTATTAGACAGGAAGCAAAACTTGCACCTTGACAAGGTAGAATTATGATGTCACTATATGTCCATTAAAGAATTTCCTTTCTTTAGAACTGAAGGATATTTTGAGTTTTTCCATATAACAGAGGGTTATTTCAATTAACTAAACACTTTCCAGGAGCTCTGAAAAACTACATTGAGAAAATTTCTCTATGTCCAGATATCAGCTGTATTTTTACATTACAGAAGAAAGAAAGAACAAAATACGTTATCGGTCTTGCTTCCCTCTAAACACCAAAATGCACTAAGTATTGAAAGAAGAAAGATAACAAGAAAAAAACAGTGTGCTATAAAAGGGCAGGTGTCGAGACTCTCCCATCACACAGAACTAACTCTATTTCACCTTTAAATGCTGAGAAAAGTCACTATTTCTAGAACGGTTACCAACGGTTTTTCTAACCGTATTTCTAACGGTTTTTACGGTGAAGAAAAACATACATTCCTGGAAAAAAAGATAATATGAGTAAATGTAAGTAAATAATTCCATATAATGTTACATAAATGTTTCTCCTGCTTCATGGTAGAAGACCTAAGTTTTAGTATGAATACATTTTTGTCCTGACTATAAACTTCAACTCATTTTCTGAACTGGTCACCAATGCAAAAACTTTTTTTTGCATCCTTTGTAAATAGATTTCATTATGCATTTCATTTTTATCCCCTTCCTATACAAAGTCTCTCTGTGTAGTCTGTAAACATTTCTTTTTTGCTGTGTGGCAATTACTTTAGGACTCAGTGACAGCCTTGTTGCTGTGAGCTACCTTTTTGTAGGATTACAGTCTGAAATAAAACAGATCTGGATTAAGTGAAAATATAGAATAGTGTGAAGGCAGAGCCTTGGGGTACTGTATCAGCAGTACAGAAAGCAGAACAGTCTCCTAAAGATCTATTATGTTAGTTTGGGGGTCACATTTGCAGAAATACTGAATGTTCTAAAAGCTTTTAGTCCATTTTAGAAGTTTATTTAAAGATGTAAAAAGTTTCAAAAGAGTTTATTTTTCAAATCAAATGTTTAATTTACTTTAGCATAGTCAAGTATCAAAAGAAACTCCAAATCACTGAATTTTAGGTTCAAGTAAAGTAGAGGTCAATAGAGTATATCTGGCAACACTTTAAGTTCTTTTGATACAGGAACAACATTATTCCATATGGCAATAATCAATGGTGGTGAACTGTAATTAATAAAAAATGCCAAATTCTATCTTCAGGATAGGAAACTGAGGTGGTATTTATTTATTTATTTATTTATTTGTTTGTTTATGTCATATTCTAAAATTATATCCTTTTTACTGATTATACTTTCTATTTGTTTATCAGATATTCTATTAATGTAAAGCAAGATAAACAGGGTTGAAAGGTAAAGAACATTTGCACAGATTTAGGTTGTTTTACGTATTTCTTTCACAGCCTTTCCCCATCTATTTGTTTGCAGCTGAAGAAGAAAGACTGCCGCTGCAATACTTAGATCACTGACATTCCACTGCTGTGCTTGCACTTGCTGTGCTTGCACTTACTGTTGAACACTAGCTGGAAAAGAATTGTTTATGGTGTATGTGTTTCATGTAAGGAAACATTCCAGGCAATCGAGAAAAAAAAATGACAGCAGAGAAATTAAAACTGAATAATTTGTTATTTAATAAATTAAGATTTTTTAAATGTTACGTTAATACAGGTGGCTAAAAATAATGAAAGCCATATCTTTAAACTGAGAAGAGGAGGTGTTATTAGTATTATCACCAAAACCACAAAGCCTAATATGTCTATAGAAATTACTAATTGTATTAGGTATGTTTATGTAGACAGTGTAAGTGCTCCTAACATGTCTTGTTTCAATATGGAAAAGGTTCCAGGTTTTTATGTTTATTGTATTTTGGTGTTTATAATCTTGCTGAGGCTTTCTGATTAATAACCTAAGTAAGCGCAAGAAAATACTACATGTAGTTGTGCTTCGTTTCCAATAGCTATGTTATATCTAGTTTTTTAAATAGCAAACCAAACAAATTATATGCTAGAACTTAACACATACCACTGAGAAAGTCAGATACAACACTATATAACATATCTGTATTACAAGTAGTTTTGCTTTGTTTCTTTGTGGCCTTCATTACATCTAAATAATTTGTTCCAATGCTTGATAAAAAATTAACATTTTTAATCCATAGTGTTGTAATTTCATTAATTAACACATGCAACTATAGTTATGGTGATGTGAACTGACAGTGAAAATTTGAAATTATTTTCAGAAACAAATAGGTTGAGCTGAGCTAACTACTCAAATGCCCTTTCATAACTTACCTTAAGTATGAACCCATAGAAAGAAGATTGCAAGCATTTGATAGTTAAACATAGTAAATCAACTTAGCCTCATAGTAATGCCAGTAAAGATACATTATTAATTCAAGTTTAACACTGACAATTATTTATGTTGCATAACTTTGCCAAGCAAAGATAAGATTCAGATGTTTTTCTCACCTCTTACTATCAATTCCTTTGCCCTGGCGCAGTTAGCGGTGAAGCTGAACCAGCCTCTGGTTCATGTCTTGGGCAGGTTAATAGGTCTTCAGACTTCATTTACCACTAAGATTTCAGATCATCATAATTTTAAAACATAGCTTCATGCTGACAGTTTAATGGTCAAATAAGCAAAGAATTAACTTACTTTTAACATCTAAACCTTCTGACCTTTCTTCCAGGGCCACAAAAATGAATTTCAGCATGGATTTTCTGATGTGTCTTTGACTGTGCACATGTGGCGATGTCTAAAACAGCTGCCCATGTTTACATTATAACCCTTTCAAAATATTTTCCTTATCTTTTTATTTTGCATGGCCTCTGTAAGACAGGGAAGGTAAGCAAAGAGATTCTCCTTTTCTTACCTTTTATTTGCTTAAGTCAACCTTCAGAGTCACGTTATAGATTATCTGAGGGAGAGGAATCTCATGCAAGTTAAACATTCAACTTTCTCTTTGGCTTCTGCCAAGAGAGGGGCTTGGGGGTTGTTTTATTTTAATGAATGTGTCAGACCTGAAAGTGTTCACCATACACCAGCTCTTGCCAACAGTAGGTCAAAGAATTAAATCATTGTATTCCTGAGGCAGAAATGTCATCCCTTCCCATTACACAGAGACCCTTCATCTTCTAGCCTTGTAAACACTTTTACTGGCTCTTTTCCAGCAAAAACGCATTAGTTTCTTAACTCCATTTTAACATATGAATGTAAAAGAGAAATTTACAATGTGGATAAAACCCTGTCAATACAAAGAAAGTTAGATTTTTGATGGTAGAAAAGAGAACAGTTCAACTTTCAGGTGATAAACAAAATCATTATCTTGAATTTTAGGTTTTAATAAGCTGCTTTGTTTAAAAAATACTCTGTCATTTTTAATGTTTTGTATTTATAGACATGATACTTGTCAATATCATAGTAAATGTTTTTAATACATGCTGCTAAAAGTGAAGGATTCTGCTGAATCCTTTCAGGACCCCAGAAGCAACTATAAAAAGGAAGAAAAGATCAAGATACCAGTGATCTGTATTTTGCATTTTGTGCCTATCAACAAAAAACTACAAGAAATAATGTGAAAGAACACATTAAAGAGCTTTAAACTGGATTCAAAGGTGGAAAGGGATAAAATTAGGCATACTAGTGATAAGCTATGGGATGGCATGACAATGTTTGAGGGACAACGTGCTGTTGAGGGCTTTCACCCTGCCCCACGGTGTGCTGAGTACACTGGAGTGAATTTGAAATGTTTGTATAATAATGCACACAGTATGAGGAATAAACAAGAGGAACTAGAAGCTTTAGCTATGACATCATTAGCATAAATGAGACTTGGTGGCAAGAATCCTGGGACTGGAGTGCTGTGATGGAAAGTTATAGGTTCTTCAGGAGAGAGAAACAGGGCAGGCGAGATGGAGGGGTAGCGCTGTATGTAATGGAGGGGCTGGAGTGTGCAGCACTTGCAGTTAGGGAAGACATGGTTGAGAGCTTCTGGGTAACGATTAGGGGAAAAGCCAATAAAGTGGATGTTTTTGTGGAAGTCTACTGTAGATCACCCAGCCAGGGTGATGACACTGGTGAGTTATTCTATAAGGAATTAAGGGAAATCTGTAGATCAGTTGCCCTTGTCCTTAAGGGTGACTTCAAATTCCAGGTGTTAAATGGAACTATGATATACCAGACACCAACAAGTCCAGGATATCTTTGAAGCACATTAAAGATAACTTTTTCATACAGGTACTAAGGGAGATGACAAGGAACGGTGCCCTCCTAGATCTGTTGTAAATAGACATGGTCTCATGGGTGGAATCATGATTGGTGGTTGTCTTGGGCACAGTGACCATGAAATGGATGAGTTTAAATTCTTTGGTGATGTGAGAAAACTGTCAGCAGAGCTACTACACTGGAATTTGGGAGAGCACACTTTATGCTGCTCAAGAACTAGTTAGGAAGGTCTCCTGGGAATCTACTTTTGAGGATATTAGGGTCCATAAATGCTCGTCACTCTTTTACAGTCATCTTTTAATAGTGCAGGAGCAGGCAATTCCAATGTGTCAAGCAAGAAGAGCAGAGGCCAGCTTGGCTGAATAAGGATCTCCTCTGGAACTCAGATGGAAAAAGTGTATGGACTTTGGAAGCAAAGTCAGGCTACACAGGAGGACTACAGAGATGTTGTTCGCCACTGTAGGGAGAAAATTTACGTGGCCAAAGCTCAATTGGAATTGAAGCTCATCAGTATTGTAGATAACAAAAAAGCTTTTTTTAGGTATGTCAACAGCAAAAGGAGGACTAAAGAAAACATGATTCCATTACTTGAGGAGGTTGGTCACCTCTAGAAATAAGGAGGAACATAAAGTAGAGATATTGAATGCCTTCTTTGCCTGTCTTTAACACCAATGATGGGCCTTGAGACCTCTGGAGTCCTTGGTTGGAGGACCACAGCTGGCAGAGTGATCAGTTTCCAGTTGACTTTGAACTTGTACAGGATTTGCTGCTGTAACTGAATACACATAAGTCTATGGGGCCCAAAGGTAATTACAGGCCTGCCAGTCTTGCTTCAGTGACTAGAAAAATTATGGAGAAGATTACTCTGGGAGTTACTGAAAAACACTTGAAAGACAATGCAGCCATTGGTCAAAGCCAACATGGGTCATGAAAGGAAAGTCATGCCTTACTAACTTAATATCCTTTTATGACAAGGTTACCCACCTAGTGGATGAAGAGTAGGCAATGGATGTGGAGGTTTTTTTTATTTTAACAAAGATTTGATACTGTCTTTCACAAAATGTCCAGTATACAGCAAGACATACACAATCCAATGGGCGGATAGTTGCCTGAATGGTTGGGTTCAAAGAGTAGTAGCAAAAAGGAGCAACATCTGGCTGGCAGCCAGTCACTAGTGGTGTTCCCCAGACTCAACTTTAAGGACAGTTCTTTTCAATCAGCTTTAAGGGCAGTTCCCTTCAATGTTTTTGTCAGTGACCTGGATACAGGAGTTGAGTGCACACTTGGTAAATTCGCTGGTGGTTGTAAATTAGGAGAAGCTGTTGATCCCCTCAAGAGCAGAGAGGCCCTACGTGGAGATTGTGGTAGGGTAGAACTCTGGGTAATTATTAGCCACATGAAATTTAACAAGGACAGATGCTGGATTGTGCACCTGAGACAGTGTAGTCCTGGATGCATATATGGACTGGGGGAGAAGATGCTGGAATGCAGCCTTGCAGAAAGGGATCTGGGATTTTTGATTTATGGTAAGCTCAGTATGAACCAATGATGTGCCCTGGCAACCAAAAGGGCCAACCATATCTTGGGATGCATTAAGTACAGTGTAGCTAACTGGTTGAAAGAAGTGATTGTTCCACTACACTCAGCGTTGGTGCATCCTCACTGCAAGTACTGGGTGGAGTTCTGGGATGCATAACATAAGAAGGATATCAAAACATGTCCAAAGGAGGGCAACAAAAATGGTGAAAGGACTAGAGGAGCAGCTGAGGATACTAGGTCTGTTCAGCTTAGAGGCTGAGGGATGACCTCGTTGCTTCCTCATAAGGGGGAGCAGAGATGGAGATGCTGATCTCTTCTCTCTGATGTCCAGTGACAGGGCATGAGGGAATGGCTTACAGCTGCATCAAGGGAAGTTAGTTAATGATTGTATATTAGGAAAAAGTTCTTCACAGAGAGAGTGGTCAACCACTGGAACAAGAACCCCAAGCAAGTGGTCATGACCCCAAGCCTGTTGGTGGCCAAGAAGTGTTCGGACAATGCTCTTAGATATCTGGTTTAACTTTTATGTTGCCCTGTGTGGAGTCAGGAGTTGGACTTAATGATACTCATGGATTCCTTCCAACTCAGGATATCCTATGATTCTACATGTCCTGTATGAGGCAATTATTACAGAAAAGTCATATACTTCGTTCTATTTACATCTGAAACTGAACTACTGTAATAACAGTTATACATAGTTAAAAATCATACTTGAATTAATGATCAAACAGTAATACATTACTGTAAATTATTAAAGAAAAATTTCCACTTTCTATCAATTCCAAAAATAGTTTAGCAATGTTTTACATCTGACGAAAACAGATCTGGAAAAGCAGTATTCGTGTAAGAGTTGTTTCATTCTTTCTTCTGTGTTTAACCCTCTTTGTCATAAAAAGGCATGTCCTAAAAAAAAGTCAACATATTGACAAAATAAGCATGGATTTTATAATTTACTGACAAAATCAAACATAAGGCTAATATAACTAAAAAATATTGTTGATACTCTGTGTACCTAGTTTTTGTATTTTCAGCTGTAGAAAAGCACAATAATTCTACACACAGTAGAAAGCACAGTATTTCTACTCTGAGTAGAAGCAAGAACTGCTAGAAATATACTCATGATATTACTTCATTTCACAAGATATCTATTTCACTTCTGCAGAATTATGAGTTACACATGATTAGATAAATAACAAAGAGTTTATGTGCTTTTATCATTAAATAATACCAATTCAGTATAGTATTGTCTTTTGAAAAGTACAGAATATTGTGGGACAGAATGTAAGATGAACACCAAGTGACTTGCAAATTTATCCAAACATAAAAGTTTTAAGCCTTCCATAGCTGTTTGTTTTGGGTTTTTTTTAACAACAGATTCCATTTGTAGGAGGATGAAATTGTTGTCCAATGTCAGTCAAGGCTTCCAACATTGCTTTGTGGCAAAATTTGATATGCCATATGAAGGATAAATAGAATTTTCATTTTCTCTTCTCATACTGCAACTTTTATGTTTTTTCTTTCTTCATTTTACAAGACAGCAGTAGTCACATCTCTGACTTCTTCACACAGGATTATAAAGAAATTTGGTACCTTCCGCCTGTTACCAGTGTAGTAAACATTTGATGAAACTCTTCAGTCATGTTGCTGTTTCTTCCTCTCCTGAAAAGCTCTCCTTCCCTTGACAGTGCAAACTGAGTGGGCAGTGAGCTCTAGATGGAGGCAGAGCTGATTCTGCCAGTTTTAGGCCAAGGCAGATCTCCCTGTCAAGAGGTTTAAAACCACCTTTACTTTACTTTTGTCTTTACCTAGGCACAGTACCTATAAGTGGAAGCATAAGAACGAGCTTACACTTGCAGTTCATCCGTTCTAGGAGTTACAGCCGTGTGGTAAAACTATCCTTTGCTATGAATAGCAATCGCAACTCCAGTATATTGACCAGAGAGGTTGTGGAGTCTCCATACTGGGAATATTTAAAACCTAACTAGACACAGCCCTGAGCACCCTGCTCTAGTTGCACATGTTGCATGCAGGGGCGTTGGACTAGATGATCTCCATGTATTCTTTCCACCCTTAGCTGTTCTGGGATTCTGTGATGATACTCATTTCACAGATTTCACAGGTGCATGCATTTTTGGCAGGACAATATTGATGCTGCACAATTTGAAGGAAAATGGAATAGCACATTTATTTAATTTAAGCCACCAAAAATCTTCAAAATCCTAAGGATGGCAAATTTTGCTTTTGATTGAGCATCCTTCAAGACTCAATGGTTTCTGAAGGTGAAGTGATTTTAAAACAATGGCCTTTAGCACAATGTTTATTTCACACTGAAAATGTCAAATAGGAGCTAGCGATGCTTTTTGGTATTCTATTCAGCAAATTGGGTTGTCAGTGTAACTAAAAATGGACAACATACTGGTGAATCAAAGCCTGTTATTAACAACAGACCAAAGGGAAGAAAAGAGGGAAAAGCTTATAAGCAAGCAATGAGTGAAATGTTAAGTAGCAACCATTTTCTCATTCTGGTTTGCATTTTATTTGCTCAAAAGATCATTTTTAGTAAATGTAAAATAGAAATAGCAAAGATAGCAACAGTCCAAGATTCTCCACAATGCCCTTTCCATGTGTATCAATCAAGACCTCAGATATCAAAACTTCCTTTCCTCTGTAATATTCATGAATCTGTTTCCCATTTTCAAAAAGTATATATCATGGAGTTACTAGACCTGCCTAATTAATCCTCATATTGTCTTCAACAGGAATGTCTGAAGTAAAATGAAGTGCATTGGTTAGTCATACTATGTTAACAAGCTCTGTGGAGACACCCATAAGTAAGTAAATTGGTAAGAATAAATACATTTATGAACTTTGAAAATGGTTGGTTTACATTGTAAAACCAACTTAAGACTCTTCTTCTGTTGCTTTCAGATCCTATTATGCCACTTTAAATTCACCTATCCTTCAAAGAAACAAGTGACCACATGTATAAATTATTTCAGCTGAAAAAAAAGATTTTTGTATTGGGTCTGGCTGAGATGGAATTAATTCTCCCCATAGCAGCCCTCATAGTGCTGTGTTCTGCATTGGTA
>JANZLQ010000065.1:8485722-8505510 GCA_026212715.1 Elanus axillaris | reverse complement strand
TCATTACCCTACTCTGTTTTGATTTGTAATAAATTGAGTTAATTTCCCCAAGCTGAGTCTGTTTTGCCCGTGACAGTAATTGGTGAGTGGTCTCTCCTGTCCTTATCTCAACCCACGAGCCCTTTCTTATATTTTCTCTCCCCTGTCCAGCTGAGGAGGGGAGTGATAGAACGGCTTTGGTGGGCACCTGGCGTCCAGCCATGGTCAACCCATCAGAGTAACAGAGGAAAGAGAAAAATATGAAAGAAAGAATACCATCCTACAGTTTCATTTTGCTTTAGATACTTCCAAGCATTGATGTGTGGATCATCATTTAGCTGTTTCTTCGAAAGTGTAAATGTACTGAGAAGTAGCAGAGTAGCTCACTCTGGGTATGGAACGCACAGCCTTCATGAGAGGCGGTCAGTGCTTTAGAGGTAATGTTGATCTGGTGAGGTCTGCTTTAAACATTCACATTTAGAATTCTGCTCCTCCAGATCTGTTCCACTCTTTAGGAATTGTGTACTTCACAAGTTCCAGTATTTCTATGTTACTTTTTTCCACTTAAGTCTACTTGAGTGGCTCATGCATTCCTGTAAAAGAGATGTTGCAATTCTTCATTGTCCAACACAAAGCCTAGCACCCAGACTCCTCTATTCCCATTTATTCTCCTTCTATTCCCATTCTAATTCTACCTTTATCCCCAGTTTGTAGTCTTCCACCCCTGCAAAGTGGCATGACACCACAAAATGTGGTCTGCTGCTAACCCACAGAACCTTTATCGTAATTTTTTTTTAAACTGAGTGTAATGTTAAGTGCAAAAAACATTCTGCAAAAAATATTTTAGGGAGGGCTCACTTGTCTAGGAAGTAAAGAAATCACTTTTCTTAGTCAACTTTCCATGTATACAGATAAGATAATTATAATGTAAGTCTTTACCTCTCCTTAGTGAGTGTACTTAGAAGACTGTTTGACTATTTCTGTGGGAAAGTCATTCTGAGTAGGAAATTACACTTTACCAACAGATACTTAATTCATCTGGAATCCTCATTGACAATCTTCAGAGCAGGAGCCTCTCATCTGAAAAACACAGCCAACTAAATGCAGTAACTCATTAACTATTTCAAATAAAATGAGTCACAAATACAAGAACTAAGACTGTGAGGGTGTTTTATATCCTTAAATTATTCAGATTATTTTAAAATGACACCCTAATGTTTTCATTTAACTTTCTTGCTTTGTGCACGTCACCTTTTTTTTTATCTTTCTTTTTTTTTTTCTTTTTTTTTTTAAATAAAGAAATAATTCCCAGGAAGGCTTTCAGAAATTAGGTGCTTATTTTGGCGGGAGAAAGAGACAGGAAAGGAAGGCAGTAAAACTGCTACTGATATTTGTATGAACTGTGTCATCTGCAATATCTAGCTGTTATTTTCATATACATAGGGACATTAAAGTAAATCTAGAGTCTGTCCATATGCTTTATCATTGTGTGCCATATAACAAGGGAAATTTGAATTGAGCACATTAAAGGCATGACATGTCCCACGTAAAAGTTTCAAAGAAAATGTGGGCAATTATCTATATAGCAATCTTTTTTTTTTTCCCACTACAAAGGAAACCCTATGTCACCCAGCCATCTGATTCCTTCTGACCCAATTTCATTGTAGGAAATTGACTTCTTTTTTTCAATACACCTGAAAAAGTGGTCCATTTAGTGATTTGGCAGAAAATAAATGAAAGCTTCTACAGTTCATAAGATAATACTTTTATGATTTCATTGAAGTTACCTCATAAATATAATGATAAACAGAAGGTCTTGCTATTTTTCTAGTGGGAATAACTTAAAAAAAAAGTATAATTTCCCTTGTGGTTTTGCTGTGCCATATGGGGTTTTTTTCTAGGAATATTTTTAGCAGGCTAAAAAATTGACTGGATATCATTTACTTACAGACAACTCAGACATCCTATTACTACACAACTCTTCAGTGCTCTGTACAGCACAGCTACTATGGTTGTAAGCACTGTGATACCTTTTGATGGTAGTGTTACTCATTGCACCACGCTCTGTCAGGACCAGATTGTGGTTTCTTTCCACCTAATTGTAAAGAAACAAAGGCACAGTGAACATACATCTATTACAATATTTAATAGTAATTATTAAGTCCAAATAGAGGAAAGAAGTGGCAGAAGTAGATAAGAATTTTTGTTGGATCGTGTATTAAGTCTGTTTAGAGTTCATATACAAGGATTTACTACCTTACAGTTTTAATCAAGTTTTATTCAAATGCATACTAATAATACCTTTTAGCAAAGAGTTTGTGTGCACTGTATTTATTCATTAATATAATACCTAATACTGATACTGGCAGACAATATTAACATCAAAATTCAATTATTTTCCTACTGGTGAAGCACCCTCTGAAACCTATGAGCCATTGCAATCTTATACTGGAGGGAGGTGTATGGTGCATTATGGGGAACATATAGCTGCAGATACATTGTGAGAGATGTATACAGCAATATAGAACAATAGAGAACTGCAGTTTAATGCTGTATGAACTCAAAACGAAACGTCACCACCTCACAACCAAAGCAACTTTTACCATATACTTTTCTTTGACAAGTTCCAATTTTTCAACTCAATTAGGTACAAAAATAAAGCGTTGAAATAGCTGAATTTCCCCTTGGAACAGTAATTTCAATTTTTGCTCGGCTCTGCTGAATGTTACCTGAGCAACCTTCCTTTTTGCCTGTTACACAGGTTTTTCTGCATTACCAGTGGGAAAGCATCCTTCATTTATGAGGTGGGAAAGCAACCTCTGCAGAGCCATTACTTCCCCTTTACATAAGGGTGTGAAGAGAGTACTCTGAGCCTTGATATTATTTCTTTACCCAAGAATGTAACTGCACTAACACAGTGGCACCTGGCCATATAATTTCATGAAGTATAGACCTGTTGTATTACAGCCTATTCTACCCAGAGGTGATGGCAGAAGGTAGATTGTGGCTGAGTTATAATCTGCGTCTGGGGCACTGCAAAAAAAAAAAAAAAAAAAATCATATGCTCTTTGCTCTTTCTGTGTGCCATGGCACAGTATTTGTCCAAAGTCACAGTCTAGTTATCAGCTATAGCCACTGCAAAGACTATGGTCTACCAGTATATCAACTGAATAATGGTTTGTCTAGGATAACATTGTCATTAATTACAATGAAATCATGGTTGTACTCTAGGACTGAAAGGAAATTTTCTTTTTGAAATGTGATCTCTCTACAGAGGAAATCAAATGCAAATCATCTGCAGTTCCAGCAAATTTCAGATCTACTGGATTTTCAGTGTAACATCTTTTTAAACTACTAATTTTTAGTTTCTTAAAAAGTCTACAGATATTATTTATTAGTTATTGTCTTCAAAAATTATTTTTAAGAGTAATGAAACTATTCTGTGAAGATGTACTTCAAAATTCATTGAGCTGATGGCTTCACAGTAATGCAAGCCAATATATTCATATTGCAAATATCTGTATTATATTATTTAAAATCTCCCATGTTCAAGATGAAAATTAAAAGGAAATAGCTTTTTGAATCTCACTGTATGTTGTCTTTAATGGGAAGTCTAGGACATCAGACCATGAACATAAAGGTGTTTTCTTCTCTGTGAAATTAGACTGAAGTTAGCAGGACTGTCCCAGGACAGTGCTGCTGCTCAAATTATGGACACTGTATTCCAGCCCCAACATACCCCTTTATTACCTGTATGTATATGTATGCAGTATTGAAAAATATAAGGTAAGATGTTAAGTATAACTTTCTAATTTTAATAAAAGTTTTGCATTCACAAAAGAGTTTGGCTTATCTATCCAATTCATTGTGTTTTAAAATTATTTGTTAACCTATGAATGGATGAAAATTCATCTTCTTTTATTACCACACTAACTAAATGAAGAGGTGCATATGCCAAATATGATTAGGTACAGCCACATGGAAGCTCATAAAACAGTCACCATTCCTCTTTCCCTGCTTTCTAAAAGAAAGAAGAATCTCATAGCAAACAGAGCGTGCCATTTAATTAGAACAAAAACCCCTGAACTTCTACCTGGTTTTCCTAGCTACAGACATAAGACTTAATGACACTAATCTTTGCAGCATGATTCAATTGTTTCAGGTATTTAAGGTTCATTGGTCTTTCAGGCAAAGCTCTGTGCTCTATAATCTATGACATGGTAATGCTATATTAAAAAAGGATAATTAGGCCTTTTACGAGATGATACAAGAAAGAAAAGTGGAAAGAATTTGTACAGTGGATTACTGTATTTATAACAAAATGATGGCACAGGTGTGACAAAGGATTGAACTTGGTCAATCACCCTTGTTAATTTATTTCTGCCAAATTAATTTTAATCTGTAAGATTAAAGAGGGGGGGACGGGGTTGTCAGTAACTTACGGCTTAGTGGCTTCCTGTATATTAATTTAATAGGTTACAAATGTGAGCCTGTTGAGTTTCATAGTTAGGGTACATGGCTCCAGAAAGGACATTTGCTCAGAAAACTATTGCTTCAACATACTCTTGGCTGCCTCACTGTTTGTCTCATCGGCACACCTATATAACTGTTTTCTAAGAACAGAGTGACTAACATCACATTGGTCTCAACAGACTCATGGGTATTGAGAGCCAATGGCAAATAACAATAACGTAAATGCGCTGAAGACTGATTTGAAATTTTAAAGACAGGTAGAAAGTGCATTTTATTGGAAATAGACGTAGATACTCCGCACAGTAAGCAGAGAGAATCCAAGTACTTACTTAAAAAGGAAAGAAAAAGGAAAAAAAAAAGACACTGAAAGTACTCCGTATACCAAGTTAAATATTGCATATGGCTTTGCAGGTTCAGTGCTTAGAAGATGAATGAGCAGAAACGCATACCAGGGATTAGCCAAGTAATCCAGTCTGCCTAGAGAAAGAAAGGTGACTCTATTGATCTTGGATATAATAAAAGCTTGATTTTCCTTAGACCTTTGGAAAATTGCACTGATGATACTGTCCTCACTAATGAAAGCAGAATCAGCTGCTAATATACTGTTCTCATTAGAGCCAATAGCTTCACATCATTTCCATTTATGCTTTGAAATAAAAGTTGAATGGAGTAGGATAAATTTTAATCTTGTGAAATTTTAGACTTAAATGTCTCAGTTAAGAAAGTACTTATGTGCCATGTGTCTCAGAGATGTATGCAACAGCAGCGTCATTTACTTTTGTTTTTCTAGACTCCTGAAAGAATCTAGTTTGATCTCCTGACCCAGCCCATTCAAAAGGATTTCCCCTTTTACACTAAGTTCCAGTTCACCTTACGAGCAAGTACATGCCTCTATTTGCTACAAAAAGTGTTTATGTCAGCAAACAGATTTGTCTTTTAAGGCTCTTATTCTTTAGATCCTTTTGCAGTCTCATGGCATGGCATATCATATGTGCCATGTCATTCATTCCAGTTTTTCAGTCTGTATGTATAGGTGTTTTTTTCTATTATTTCAAAACTAACTTGGACTTTCTCATATATACTCCTGACAGAGTATTACTGTCTCATATGTACAATTCTCATGCAGCAGATGTCTGAATCTGGCCTAGTAATTTAGTAAATAAAGAGAAACGATTTCTGTAAAATTTGACGCCATCTGATCTATTTTATGCCAGATAGGTGAGATGAATCAGCCCCTAAAAGTAAAAACCTGACTACCTTAGATGTAGATACTTAGACTGGAGGCAGTTCAGTTAAGCAAGCTGAAGTTTTCCCATGATGCTTAGTCACATATGCAATCCACTATACTTGGCTTAAATCTAAACCTAGGAAAAAGAAAACTAGATACAATACTGAGCTCTACTATCTTGAAAGAACCAGTTCATTCTCTGTTATCCACATAAGAATTAATTATTATAGCACATAACTTAATGATTATATAATCAGTTGTTTAAATGTCTGTTTCACTGAAATATTTCCTTTTGTACTTTTCCTATAAACAGTAATAAAGTTTAAAATTCTTTATTGTTCACAAATATTCACATGTTAATAACCAATCAAATCCAGTAAGAATATTAGATTGTTAACTTAAATTCTGTGGGGCCTGCCAAGATACTGACAACTATTAATATGTACGAAAGGAAAGATAAAATAATCACATTCATACAAGAGGAAAAAAGAAAGAAACTCACAACAGCTGTTAATTAGACATGGGCAAACCCTGAAATACCCATGTGCAAGAACAATGGAAATTTGTTAGTGTGAAAAATTCATTAATTCCAAGGAATTAGTTTCTTCCTTTGTGTGTTTCTAAAGAGAACTCCACCATAAGGTCACCTTCTGAACCTAAGTTTTTCTGTGTCATTGGATAACCCTGGCAATGTAGAATGATGCACTTTTATGCCAAACTTACACAAACACTAGTTGGAAGATAACTGTGAAATGATCCCATTCATCTCCATGGAGTGTTAAATGTGAGACCTAATTAGCTAAATTTGCTCACCATTTTACTGCTGATCACCCTCCTTTAAATACACAACTAAAGCTAACCATTTAGATTAAATGGCACAACATTAGAGTCAAGTCAGAGGAACTACTGAGGTCATAAAAACAAAAAAGTATGCAGGGTGCAGAAACTTTTGTGATCATCTTGGTCTTCGAATCTACTTCTTGGCTTGTGATTTTAATTTTTTTACTTAGTTAATTGTTATTATTGCTTTCTCTGTGGTAAGACATTAATTCATTAAAGAAACTATATCAAATTATGAACTACTTAGTAAATAATCTCAAAGGTTTTTCAGACACCCAATCTGTGACCATACTAAGGTTTAAACTAATGGTGGCTCTCTCCACTGTTACACTTTTCAATATATTTACCAAAGTTAAGAAGTAGCTAGTAGATGGGTGGGGTTTTTTTTTGTTTTGCTTTGTGGGTTTTTTTTTTTCCAAAATGCTACTTATATAAACAGCATGGAAAGAAAACTGGAGTGAAAATGAAGGACAGACTCAGAACGCTCCTGAGAAGAAAAAAACAAGGCAAGCCGATGTTTAAAACCTGAGGCAACAAACTGCATATGTTCACCACATGAGTAGGAGACACGATTATGGTGGGTGTGAAAGCTATTCTGTATCCTTAATATAGACTTTGTACACTTCCTCTGAGCATCTGCTAACATTTTAAATTTTGAAGTGGAAGTTTTAGAGATACTGACCAGGTGGCAGCAATATCACAAAAGCTGTGAAATGGAGAAGAATTAATAGGGAGATGGAAGTTGGAATAACAAGACATCTGAGACACCTGTGTGTTCTTTAGTCTTATGGGCAGTAGGTGTCTGGATCAAAAAATCAAAAATTTTGATTAATTTGATTAATTCAGTATGATTTTCAGTGTGCTAATGAATATGGCAATGGATAGGGAGCATGACACCTCAAAGACTGAAAGCCAGGATGGAGAAAAATGAAACCGTAGTTCTGTGCAGGACTGTGTCAGTCAGTCTGTCTGTCTAAAAGGCAGACAAAAACCTGTTACATCCATGCACATGGATCTTTTTGGAGACGTTCTACTTCAAATCTGAATATCACCTCTGGTAGCCAGGGGCTGAAGGTATTCTGCTATTGAAATCTAGATCTCCGCTTGTCACGGGCAGTCCAGCTCTTCTTTACCACAGTTTTCCAATATATAAAATAGGGCCAATGCTACAGATGTAATTCAGAAGTTTTGTAAAATGATTAACAGGGCTAAACATTGAATTGTTTATGTATGAGCTTTCAGTTAGTAGAAAGGGCACCAGTTAAAAAGCTACTGAACTGTAAATCTGAACGATGCCTTATTTGAACATACTCAGAAACAGTTAAAACAATCCAAACCCCATTTATGGTTGTGTAAATTTGATTCAATGTCTAACATTACTGAACACCAGAGCATAATAAGATTATATATATTATGGGTAAGAGAAAATAATTGGGGAGGTTTCAAGAGAATTTGAAGAGCTGAATTAATTTGAAAGTGGTAAAACTTCTAGTTTTCAAAACCTACTTTATGGAAAATAGTAGTGTACAGAGATAAATATTTAAATATTTCCAGTAAGTGTTACCAGGAAAGGACACCTCTGACTGCAGGTCCTCATTACTTCAGTGGTACAGTTCTTGTCGATGTTACCATGAATAAGTTTCATACAGTAACAACAATGTTTTAAGAGAATAGTAAATCAAAACATTTTGAAGATAAATTTTTTTATGAGGAAGTCACTGAATATTCTCTATATCGGTCACAGTGCAGTTCTTCTCTTAGAAGCATTGCCTCTGGTTTCACATAAGTAGGAAGTCTGATGCTGATCAAATCGATTACAGCATACAACATATTCGTAAATCTGGTTTCAGTCATCCCTTCCTTCTGCTTGCCTTTAATTTACATAATAACCTTTCAATTGAGGTAATAGTCAAGTACTCTGAGAGACAGTATGAGTGTATCTTCATGCAATATTTAATCAGTGATTGTCCACTTTGATTTGGATGAAACATAACCCCAGCTCCTGCTGCTGTCACTGTTACCCATTTCCTGAAAGCAATCTTGTTCTCTTGATTGTGGAGTGGGATTACTGGCTAGCAGTTTATTCAGACTCATAAATCCTTTCCCAGAGATGTGCTGCCGTTAAGCCTTCTTTTTGAGATGGAAGTGGGGGGCATAGTCAGACAATCATTGTTAGCTCTTTCAAAATGTAGAACATTTTATTCTTCTACACTGAAAACAACTGCATTCACAACTAGCTAGAATTAGCACTATGGTTTCTACTCTGGCAAAGTTGCGTGACTTGATTAAGCTGTGTTTTTATTATCAAAATTATATATCAGCTAAGACTGTTCGGTTGCACAAGTTGTCTGTGTCACAAGTCAACTACAGCATGGTATAGCCAAAGATCTTCAAGGATCTTTAAACATTATGTATATACTATGTTCCTTGAAGCCATGGGTAGAACCGGAGAACAGTAGAATACTTTGTTTACCAACAAAAAGGTATGCTACCTCAAGAAATTATTGAGGTTTAATGACAATATTCAGCATACTGAAACACTAAAATATTGGCTGTTCAGAGAGTTTCTGGTGAACTTAAGAGATAGAATAGGAACCCTGTGCTCTAGAGATTCAAGTGTCTATTTGGCTAAGATAGAGAAGAAAGTAAGCTATGATAGTTCATAGAATTATCTAGTATAGTCTCTTAGCAGTAGATTTTTGGCAAGCACACAGGAGCAGGCTTTCAAAAGGGATTTTAACAGAACAGTTGAAGTTTTAGTCACATCTGTTTTACTGCGGTAACTATGCTGCATCTATTACAGGTAAGCATTCTGCACATTAAGACTACCTTTTAGCAGTTTTCAGCTTTTCTGTGGAGTCATGCAGAGAAGCAGAAGAGATCGTGGGGGAACACACAAGGCTTTTTAGCAAACATGCAGCAGTGAACAGCTGTAGGCTTACAGCCTGGATCTTTACACTTTTGCACCTCTGGCCCCACAATGAGCAGAAGCAGCCAATGCCCAAATACTCGCTCACAGCTACTGTCCTTTTCACAACCTAAACCTACACAGATTCTCAAAAGCACAAGACTGACTTCAACTTTTCTCAGTTAACTAGTGTGGAATCTTTTTGTTTCCATTTTGGGAGTCTCTAGGGACACTTTTTTTGCTCAAAACCAGTGAAGACAGTAGTGGAGGATCTTGAACGTAAAATTAAATGCCTTTGCTAGATGAAAGGCTTCTTTTTAAACCTTATGTTGTTTAGGCTCAGTTTGGTCAGAAATACAAGCAATTAAGAGCCATCAATGACAGTGGCTGTAGGGCATGTAAAGGTCTTTTTAGATTTGGGCCCTACGTTTTATGTACCCCAGCCTCCCAGCTAAAAAAGAAGATTATCAAATATCATCAGAAAACATAATAAATATGTTAAACATTTGTATACCACTAGAAAAAGGTATATAAATACCTAAGATAACAGAAGTATGGGTGATAAAGTTTACTGACTGAAATTCTTATGTGTTCACATGACTCCAGAACTATGGGCCCTTAGACAAAAGAAAAATCAACATCATATCCCAAGATTAATGAAAAACTAATAATACTAGGCAATACAAGCACAACAACACACAGCTCATCACTTCTGTTGAAGTATTGGATTAATTTATAGTAGCAACTCCAGCGTATGCAGATCTGGAAATACTCAGCACATTCCAGTCTCTCTCTTATTAAAAAGAAGAAAAAAAAGAGATATTAAATTTCCAGCAATTGATCACAGAAAATACCAGTCTGGTAGAGTTACCTTTGTACTTTGTAAGTGTGCATAATATTACAGTGTCACCATGGTTATGGAAATATTTCTTGCATGGTTCATTTTAAATACACAAATAACATGCAGAGAAAAAGCCACAGCACAAAGGAAATTCAGCGGTGGAATGCTAAAAGAAGACTGAGTGATACCAAAGATACAAGCGTAATAACATGCAAGATCCAATTACCAACAGCTGGCCTGCATCCGGGCTGGTTTGTGAAGGAGGTGTGAATGATACAGCCAATACTTTATCACACAGCATTATTTATGGAAGTCACTAAAACTGTAACTTCACATTAGGAAGTATTTGACATAAAAATCTAAAAAGAATTGCCTGGGTTTATATACAAGGTTTAGAGATCACGCACAAAACTGCTGTGTTGCGAATGGGGTCTCTTTCAAATGGTCACATCTATGCTAGAGCTTTTAGGTATGTTTTTAAGAAGGGAGATTACAGCAACTGTATCCACATGTGATAGTTTCAAATTATGTTCTGTCATTCTGGCCTTCTTCTGAATTTAGGTGGCAATAACACAACTGCTGCACCTTTTTGTGTGGTTTCTCCAAAACAAAAGAAGAATTTGCAACTAACAAGCTGTGCACATTTGTTCTGCTTCAATTGCCCCATAATGTATCAATAACAATAATTCAAGTAAGAAGCACCTGCAGCCTTTGTAGGTTTCTTCTGTTAGCAAAAGCTTCTGCAGTTCATTTGCTTTCCAGCAAGTTGAAGAAATGGTCAAAAATGAAAAAAGCTGACCGTGGCACTATGTCCTGATCTTCCACAAGGACATGAAATTAATCATGAAAATCTTTTTGTAGAATAGAAAAGGCAGGATCTACACATGCCCCCCCCCCCTTTTTTTTTTCCAAAATAGTATTGCTTTTCTTCCTCTGAAGTTACGTTCATTCCTAATAATCTAAGGAAAGTATTGTAACAGTTTTTCCCATTCTGATGAGCTGTTGCTACTATGAAAGTACTATTGTTTTACTTATGGTCTACATACGAAACTTGTTTTGTTTATGGTCTGCATATGAAATGGACCTGGCCTATTTCAATCAGTGCAATATTACACTGTTCTGGCTGTTTGCAAACCCTAATAAGAAGGTGAAAGAGTATATGAGGAATAAGTAGTATACTGAAGACTCTTACATTTCTTATTCTGGATACTGGGTTCAGAAATTTCATCATTTTTCTCCATTGGTCATGTCCACCCCGAGCTATCCTTCGGATCACAGAATCGTGCTGGTTGGAGTGGACATGCATGGACAGCTAGGGCAGCCACATGCTCAGAACAGGTCTAATAAAAGCAGGTTACTCAGGGCTGTGTCCAGGCAAGTTTTGAATGGGTCCATGACCTCTCTGGCAACCTGTTCCAGTGCTTCACCAGTCTCATGAAGAAAGACTTTCTCCCTTGTCTCCCCACACATGTAATAAGCTCCATCTCCCTGATCATTTTGGTGGCTCTTTAAAGAGCTTGCTCCAGCATGCCCATGTGTTTCTGGTAGAGGGAGCCCAGAACAGGACACTACTCCAGATACGATCTCACAACAGGTGTCAGGTAGAGAGGAAGGATCACTTCCCCACACCTCCTGGCAGCACTCCTGCTAATACAGCCCAGGAGGTGGTTGGTCTTTTTTGAAGTGAGGGCAGACTGCTGAATCACGTTCAAATTCTTGTGTAGCAGAACCCTCAGATCCTTTGCTGCAAAGCTGCTTTCCATTCAGTTGGCTCCCAGCCAATACAGTTGCATGGCCTTATTCCTTACTAGATGCAGACTTTGAATTTGTCTTTGTGAAACTACAATGTCTCTGCTAGGCCATTTCTCCAGTCTGCCAAGGTTTCTCTGAATAACATCCCTATCTTCCACAGCACTTATCTGTCCTCACGGTTTGTTAGAGACAATGAACTTGCTGGTTCCACTCTATCCCATCATCAAGATCATTAATAAAAGTGCAAAATATTATTGCCACAGCAGCCATCGCTGAAGGACACCACCTGTAACCAGCCACTGGTTGGACTTTGTACTGCAGATCACAACCCTCTGAGCCCAACGCTCCAGCCAATTTTCCAGCCAACTTATTGTCCACTTATCAGTCTGTATCTTACTAATTTGCCTGTAACAATATTATGTCAAATAGTGCCAAAGTCCTTGCTAAAGTCAAGGTACACAACAGTTGCTGCTCTTTCTTTAGCCTTGCAGCCAGTCATCTCATCAGGCAAGGCAATAAAGTTAGCGAGGCATAATTTGCCCTTGGTAAATTGACGCTGGCTGTTACCAATCAGCTTCTCCTACTTCATGTGGCTGGAAAAGACTGTGAGGAGTTCTCAGTGACTAGGGTGAGATTGTCCAGCCCATAGTTCCCTGGATTCTCCTTTTCACACTTGGAAGGTTGCTGCAATACCCATGCTGCACGCATTCACTTCATGAGTATATGGCTACAGATGAGGACTTTCAGTAGAAAACTCACAACAACCATGTCCCAAACAACCTTCTATTCAGAGTCAGAGTTTATGTCTCATGCAATATGAAGTTCAGTTACTGCTTCAAAAGGACACAGAAGACTTCCAATCAAATTGCAGGCCTTAGAAGTAGACAGACAAAAGTGTTCACAAAATATGAAGAGCAGGGTTCCAATCCTTAAACAGTCACATGGAGACTTCGGATGATGAGAACGTCGATTTTAATGCATTGCTTAAAAACAGTGAGAATAGAGACATTTCTTATTACTTCTTTACAAAGTCATAATGGGCTTACAATGCAGCCTGTCCTCAGCTTTTAGACCCCTGTGTTTCATGAATTATATCCATACACTTCACAATTTTTGAGGGTAGTGTTCACAATGCTCTTTTAAATGCTAATTGTTAATAGGATTAAATATGAAAAAGAGCTGTTCATTTTTTTTTCTTCTTTCCAGTAAATTTAAATTGAATACAGGCAAGTTGCCGATAAAATCAAACATTTAATTTGAAATACATGCTTTGTTAAAATTCTCAATACGTAGCTAAGAATGTTTAATATTCGTATGTTATCCAAATCTAATGTGTCATAATCATCTCCAGTATTCTTTCATGACCTCAGCTGAGCTTCTGTCATGCAAAAATTAACACTTTCCTCTAGGTTTTCCACTTTATTCCACATGTTTGTTGCTCACATTATTTTCAAATGTATTTTGGACTAAGTATCTATAGATTTCACTGTCGATATTACAGTTGTCATTTGAAAGAACGGAAAACTGAATGAAGAGAGAAATATAATCATTTTTCTATTTACTTCTCACCTATCTTCACTTTCCATAGGAATTATCCCACAGTTTAAGTGCTGTCTGAGAGCACAGATTATACATATATACTTTAAACATGCACTTTGATCTAATAATTTTAACAGAATTCAAATAGACACTGCATTGTCTCAGTGATAAAAATTTTGGCCAACATTCATGAAAATTGATAACTTTTGTATGTGCAGTTGAAAAAATTTTCAAGAGGGCTGGGGATCACCGTTGCCTGTTTCACCAGATTTCCCCTATGGTTTTGGACAAATCACTTAAGGATAGGTCTATACTGCAGCACCCAGTGCTCATGCAGGTGGCCCCTTCGCAGAACACACTTTGAGAAAGCGGTTGCATTAAAGATTTATAATCCTGAACCTTCTCGTGAATTTTGGAGCCCAAGAGCTTTCTGTTTTCAAAACATGGAAACATGTAATAGTTCCAAATGGGATGATCAGAGCACCCTGGACTGCTAGCTTTAAATTCGAAGGAATCCAAACCTGCCTCTCCAGCAGAGTGCTCTACCAATAGATGATCTTGTGAGAGGGTTCCATCATTCCATGGTATGATGCAGTAGAGATTACTGCAACAGTGGCTTGAGCATAGAAGGTTGACCTCTTGGAAGAAAGTCTTAGATCCAAATGCTTAGAATAATTTTAACACTCTTTCTTGTCCTTGAAGAAGATATTCAGGCACAGGCATTTTCCCTGCTCATATCCTGAGTCTTATATAAAAAAACAGCTTGAGGCATATTCCTCCACTGCACTGTTATTCAAGGAAGAATGCAAAATTCAGATCACCATATCACCACGTTTGTCATCTAACCGCTGAACTATTCCTATAAAAGGATAGTTATCTTCCGTGGTTTGTGACAAACATGATTCGTTGGGTATGCAAGTGTGAAAGAGGAATGTTTAGTCTGTGAGTTCTTGAGAGACAAGTGAAATACATATCAATCTACTCAGAGTTGTTGAGGCTGAAACTCTACTGAGCATGCCCCAAACCAGAAAGCTGTATGTCTACTCACTTTAGATTCCCTTTGAGGTTAAAGAGCAGCTGATAGGTACATTGAGACTAAATTGTCTTCAAATTCATTCAAATTCATTCATCCACATCTCACTGTGGATGATGGATTGCAGCAGTCAGTGTATCTGCCTACATCTATGCCATTTTTATTGGTTGTGGCCAAGTGCAAACTTGTATTTACCTATCACATAATGAGAGTCCAGTCAGTACCTGTTGTCGGGGCATTCTGGAGCTCATTCAGTATTCACTCTCTCCAGAAGTTTCCTTCCTTTTTGGCTTTGAACTTCAGCCATAATGCAAGCCACCATGAAGCAATGTGACAATCAGGAAATTTGGGATTGAGTAGGACCTGGAGCTCTAAAGTAACATTACTATGTAGCCATTGTTATTGTGTTTGCTTCAACTGTCCTTAATGCAGAATAAATCAAATAACGTCAAGACAATACATTAATGTGTCAGTGGGGGAGTAGACTAAATATCATACAGATAGTTAAGATAGATGGGCAACATAAGTGGTGTGACAATATCCTTCCCTACTTGGATATGAAAGAATTCACTGACAAAAGAGAGCTTGCTAGAAGAAAAAAAAAACAGAGAAAAGCAGTTCCTGCCTTGTCACTCCCTTGTATACAAAAGAACTGTGAAGGAATGCAGACACTATCTTGGTAGTAGGAAGAAACAGGAGAAAAATCACAGTTTGCCCATGATTACTGTAGGCAAACCAACAGAATCATGAAGAAGTAACTGAGATTATTTTGCCTACCTTGAGGAAACTTTAGAAGATAGATGATTTAATAGCTGGTTTATCCTCTCTTCTTGGATCCAATGTTATAGCTGGACCTAGACACTCAGATTTATGGCCTGGTTATGTTCCATGATGTTTGAATTCTGGAATCAAGCCTTTGTGCCATTGGCAGCTAGCATTAACAACACATCAAAGGCTACAAACGGTTCTTTGCAAATCCCCGTGTCTTTCCCATTCCCTGAAATACACTTTATCTGTACCGTGCACCTTAAGGACCTGGGCTATTATCTTCAGAGGAAAAAAAGCTGTATTATAGAAAAATGTAGTAAGAAAAAGTTTAATACATTTCTTAAGGTTTGCAGAAGGAGCGCCAGATGTGCACCGAATCGCAGGTCTCCATTTAGGATCTCAACGATCTTTAAAAATACTCTTTTCAAATAATATATTGACAACCTTCTGAAAAAACCTGCATGGAAGTCTTACAGCCTGTAAAATATAGAGAAAACATGATGTTGCTGTAATTCCCACGGTTTTCTGTAAGATGTACTTGAGAAGTGGAAGATGTTCCCAGAGGAAATATTTAACAGCCGTGGTATAGCCACAGCTCATACCACAATGAGTTGCTAGAATACTTTAAGTGTGATACTACTTTACAGACCAAACTGGCAAAGTGCGGGGTTCTACCTTTTTTAACTTACACTGACTGAGTCTTTTAATGAGTTTGGTTTACGAGAGACTTTTTTTTCTAATTTCCAGTCCTAGTCATTAGTCTGTGGCTACCTGAAAATGTCCTTCTTAGCATCTGGAAGCCAAATGATGCTTTCAGTTTTACCTGTTTAGTCTCATTTTCTTCACTTTATGCCCTCAATTATACATAGGTAAGTAAATCTTCTGTATATGATAAAAGGTGGACTCCCATATCCCTGGTATAAATGACATCGTTTCTATTTTACGAGAAATCCTGTCCACATACTCCCAAATTATACCTCAGCTGTACAAAAATAAGCCATTGATTTAATTGCTTTTTGCTTTGTTATTTCACTGAATAAAGAAAGCTAAAGAAAGCAATCTAATGAACACACTTGTCATAAGTCAGTAGGCAACTAATTTCCATATGTTCACAGAGATTTGCAGGGGTTTAACTAGACCCACGTACCTGAGTTAAAATGGCACATCTAGCCTCTACATGAGTAAAATACTGTGGCTAAGATCCTCTCCAAAATGTGAATATATTCCCTTTTTAATTTGTTATGCAAGAGAACTTTTATATATCTACTTATTTGATCTCCATAAATGTGGAAACTAGGAGACTACTAGTAACATTTACCCTCTCTGAAGTGGGGAAATATTGTGATTGCCTTTTCAGTAATGGAAAGCTGAGAGAGAGATTAAGAGCAAGCCCAGTAAAGGGGTTTTGGCATGTGGCCACCAGAGTGGAACTCAAACCTCTAACTAAACTTTCCATGCCACGCCTGGAGGAAATTATCCATTCAAGAAAAGGATTCCTAGCAGTCAGCATGCTGACCCAGGGATATGCTTAAACTGGGGAATAGGAAATGATAGAGCATATTGTTTGACTCTCACACCTCTTTTCAACATTGATAAACTGCAACAGCATATGGAAGTACACGATCTAGCTCTGTACTGAAAGTATCTCAGCACAAAAAATAAGCCAACACTTGGCTCCCTTTAATGATGATACAGTGTTTAATCTGAATAACTTAGGACTTTCTAAACTTTACATTAAGATATATATTTTAGGCTGGAATTTGAAGTCCTGAACCTTTCCCTTGAACTAAAAAACTAAGCTGTTTCCCTGGCAGAAGAGCAGTCAATTTCCCTTGTCTTTTAAAATATGGCCAGTGGTAAAGCTGTATTTCATTAGAGTGCTTAAACTCAGGGCCTTCCTCAGCATTGGAACATTCAATTTGATATTTTTTATCTCCTAGATGTATGCCCTAACCATAAGCTTAGGTGGTAAGCATTCTGCATTAAAATACAGAAACAACCCCAGAAAAAGCAACTGGAAACCAGGACTCCTATTTTCAGGGGAGAGCTGTAATCACTAGACTAGTGTAATAAATCTGTAATTTTTGCTTCATAGTAGTACCATGTCAACATGCTGGGTAGAGTTTTGAGGCCTCATTACTAAACTGCATCCTTTCCTACATTTGGTAATGTGTTCTTTCTATACTGCATCTATGTAGAGGGAGAAGCTGTTTTTTAGTGTTTTGCAGCCATGGAACTTGAAGGAAAATCCTGGCATATATTCCCCATCTCTCCCTCTAGATTTGTGGTAAAGTATTCAGGGTAAGAAAACATGAGAATTTCTCACACAAAAAAAAAAGTTTTATAACTGCTACCTGTATCCAGCTTCCTATATTTGTGATAAACAATATCCGTTCACACATATACATCCATATATATATAAATATATGTGTGTTTAAATACATGTGTATAACTACATAATGTCTTCAGCATTCTTCTGAGTTCACATTAAACTGAAACTTGGCTTTCAAGAACATGGGTCACAAGGCAAATACATACTCCCTTTAAACACCCAGTACACGCTTACCGGTCAGCCACCACAATACAGTGAGAGCAAGCAGGCATAACTCTTTTTTCACATCTTTCAGAAAGGCACTAATGTCTTATGGAAACATATAGACTCACTTGCAGACTTAAGAAAGAGTACTATTTATAGAATTTGTAATTCCATTCTTCATAAGTCCCAACAGTTTTATGAACTGTTGAGAAGAATGCATGTCATTCAGACCTGTAGGTATTAAATTAGATCTGTATTTACATATGTTTACATATGTGCATTTTTGTGCTGAAAATATTTTTAGAAAACATCTATATTTTGTTCCTAACTTTGATTGGTCCTTTTAAAATTACACTAGGAAAAAGACATAGCCATAATTTTATGTATAGGCAAGTACACATGAAAGTGTACAGGGATGACTGCACAACCTTTTCTTTTTCCTATGGAGAGAGCTTTGAAGTTCCCTTGCAAGATAGATACAATCCATTCTATTGGCTACAAACGTAGGAAAGAAAGCAATTACATTTTAAAGTCAAAGACAATTTACAAAAATGCATATCTGAATTGTCTAACATAGCATACTGTATATTATGAATTCATTATTCTGTGCTACTACAACACAATTCTTTCTTGTGGGGATATGGGCATGGTTACTGTTGGTACATCTGTAAAACTATTGCACAAAGAAAGCTTAGCTGATGGATAATACAAATGTGTTTAGAGTTTGCTGTTTCCTAATGTTACAGGATTTTTCATCTAGCCATACACAAATAAAAGTAAACTGATGTCTTTATATTTCTTTTTTACTTAGTGCACTTATCTATAATAATTCCAGTTCTGCTGGAACTACAACTGCTTTAATGAGGAGGTTTTGATTGACAAAGGGCTTTCTACTGAAGAATGGTGGTATCTGGGCTCCCCAAACCGTTGTCTTTCTCAAAGACAGATGGTAAATCTGTCAGCAGTAGCATTCTGCACAACAGCAGCCCAGATGCTTTTAAGCTTTCTGTGTGAAGCCTCTCCACCCCTCAAGAGTACCAATGGGCTACTTGCCAGTGAAAGGTCCCCAAGGCAATTAGCTGCCTCTGAATTCAACTCCAGCTGTCTGGGAAGTCAAATGAAGGCAGCTTGTTTGGTCATACACCATTTAATGTGGAGAGTCTGCTTCTTTATAATTAAAGCAGCTTTCTACGTATTGGTCCAGCTGTGTTCTAAAAAAAACCCTATGTGACCTTCATTGTTCACAAGAGAAACTTTCGGTTTATGGTACCTTTTCTTTTTTATTTAATGAAAAACATAGTCCTAACTATTATTTTGTAACTTTTCTGCATGTGTATTTTTGCCATCCACAGGACCTCTCAGCCACAGTATTTATGAGTCATTTAGTGCAGACTAAAGGACAAAGAACTCTGTGAAACCTTTTCTTCACTTCACAGCTGAAGGCTTTGCACTTCAGCTTTACTGGATTCCTGGATCCGCCTCTAATACAATTGGAAAACATTGTAAAATTCATTAAAATGTGGAAATTGATTCTAGCAATTAGAATTACATAAAGGTTACATTTTTGATAGTCAGAGTGTCAAACCTAATTCTCAGACATACCAGAGCAATTGAAATAGAAGCTAAATCACAGTCCTTTATATGCTACCAGTACAGAATTATTAGACCTCTGTTATGCACCATCATAAAGAAAGTCAGCAAAGGGATGTTTTCTCTCAATGTCTGTAGTATTGGGTTTATGTGGTAAGGTTTTGGTAGCGGGGGGCCTGCGGGGGAGGCTTCTGTGCAAAGACACCAGGAGCTGCCCCCGTGTTGGACAGAGCCAGTTCCAGCTCCAAGACGGACCCGCCGCTGGCCAAAGCTGGGCCCATCAGTGATGACGGCAGTGCCT
>JANZLQ010000065.1:8453075-8476936 GCA_026212715.1 Elanus axillaris | reverse complement strand
AACATTCTTCTCACACTAAATCCAAAACACACTGTACCAGCTACTAAGAAGAAAATTAACTCTGTCCCAGCCAAAACTGTGAGGAAAAGGAAAAGGAAAAGGAGAGAAGGAAAATGAAAAAGAAAAGGAAAAGGAAAAGGAAAAGGAAAAGGAAAAAAGGAAAGAAACATTAAAAAAAAGGGGAAGAAAAAAAAGAAAAAATTAAGGGCAAGTTTCATTTTAAATGGTAACTTCCAAACCAAACTGTATTTTTTCTTAAAGGAAAAAATATTCAGATGCAACAGAAAAGCAAACACTTTCTGAATTTTCCTCTGCACTATGTCTTTGTGATAGCTGCCTTCACCCTAGCACCAAAAGGCAGATCTCCACCTCAGCAGCAGTTAAGCACTGTATAGCAGAGAATTAATTCTGTTTTAGTAGTACCAACCTGGCATTTAGCCTTTGTAAATTGAGGTCTTTTTGTTACATGCAAGAAGAAAAGACATTCACTACAGACCATAATGCACAGAGAAGACAGTTATTACTACAAGAATTCTAGCTATAATTTTACCTGCGGTTGTATTACTGAGAGGGTAAAAAGTTGGTCAGAAATCATTGCATCAACATCAAGAAGGTAAATCTAGATTTATTTCTTTGACTCCTATGCTGCGGCTGTTGTAATCTCTTATTTGATTAATATAACCCCCAGAAGACTGTTATCACTGGAATTTCGGTTTGCAACATGGTAAAAAAAAATCAGCACACTGAGACTTTCATTCTCCCTGGGTTAAGAAAAGTAATTTCAAAACAAATATTTCTGTTGATGCTCATATTCCTGTCACTTAATTAAATTCTCTGTTGGCCAGGAAGGACATCATACTCAGACTTCTGAAAAATGAGACTTTTAAGAAAGATCAAATTTCAACCATTAACATTAATCTCTAAGCACTGGAATTTAGTTTGAATCTTTCACAAACCAGATTATGCCATCCCTGCCTTTCAGATATTTTGTCACTGTCTCCAGTACTCTGTGTAGTCAGAAAACAGATACTGGATTAGATGAGCCCAGGATCTAATTCAGCACAGCATTTCATAAATATTCAAGTTACAAATGTGTTTCCTTAAACAGGTACAAACTAATATCCATAAGAAAGCGAACTATTTTCTTCTGTCCCATCCCAGACATTTGAAATTTCCCTTGCAGCAAGAGGCGAGAAGGACTGGGGAACACACGTAGCAGTACAATGGAAGTTTCACAATGAGGCAGAGACATCAGGAAACTGAATTCAAAGCTGAGGCAGTGATATTATTTCCTTCATAAATGATTGATTTATAAGAAAGCAGTTCTTTCTTATAATGCACAAGATTTCCCCTCCACTTTTAAACTTGCAGCTATTTTATCTAAACTGTGGTTTTGTGGGACAAAATTTACTGTAATTTCCCTCAGCCATGGGGTAGGTTTCTTTAAAATGCAATCCTACCTTGAAAGTGATTATTTAATTCTGTGTTCATTATGCTTCAGTGATTCCAATATTAAAACTGCTAGCAATGAATACAAAAAAACCCTAAGTGCCAGCCACACAAACTCAACCTGAAAGCCAACCTGCTTCTTTCCTTTAATAGAGTAATAAAGATTCTGCAGACCAAATTATACCCCCGTTACAAATGTGCAGTTTCATTGTCTTTGATTACATTTTCAATGACACCTGTGGCACCCTATTGCTATCAATGTTTTTATGCATGTGTAATCTTCAGTAACTAACTGCAATCTGCTTAATCTTGCCCTAGCTGGTGCTCCAAAAGAGATTGCATCATGTTCCTCTTTTTTAATATTTCCCCAAAGTTAATGTAGAGGAAAATAGTTTTAGAAATCCTACATTTTTTTGTGACTAAACTTAGTAGAAAATACCCTCTTAAGAAGCATATATCTGTTTGGTAAGAAGAACAATAAAAGTCTGACACTTAATGGCCTTATACCCTGAAAGTCAATAGACTTCTACTACATTGCTCAAAAAGACCAACTGCTGATCTTTGGAATAAAATTTGCACAATAGGTACATTTACAAGAAGGAGGAGCAGCTTCATGCACAAGAAAATACTTGACTATCCATACACTTAGTTATACAGTTAAAGCATTACACTTAAGCTAGTAAACTGTCCTTCAGCAAGGGTTTTTAGCTTGTGATCATGCTTGTGTATTTGTGCTACTTTTGTTCTAGAGAGGAAGCTATTAGAAAGCCGTGAGCCAAATGATGCATTTTAATAGATATTTTGGTGCATAAAGATGAAGACAGGTGTCTAATAAGATAACGTTTTTTAGTGTTTTAGTTCCACACTTCCATTGGAATCGATTACTAGGGTTAAGCTCTTAAATATTTTCTAGAACTCATTTGTTCTAGACTTGTTCTAAATTTGCCTTTGACCACTTTTGACCTGCAGTGTATACACCTCATTCATTCTTGAATAAGATTTTACTCACAGTCTTATTGTAATAAAATAATCTATGGAAGAGTCACGCAGGCCTGAAGGAAGGAGGGTTGGTTTTAAACTCTTTGGAAGAGGGAGCACCTTTGGAATCCATAATTAGAACGTTTAAGTGCCATAGCGATGAAAACACCTTTTCCGGAATAGTGCTAGAGAGCTGTCTTAAGGGAGGTAGTTTTGCGCATAAACTCTTCACAGAACTACAACATTGCATTTAGTTGTATAAATTAGTTTAGCTAGAATAGTGCACCGATATCCTCATATGTTTTGCCCATACGTGGTGTTGCTGCTGTACATATGTTTCTATTAAATCCAAAACCTAAATGCAATATCTTTTAAATAAAGTCATGTCAGTTGGATCTGTAAAGTAATTTGGAATACTCCAAAAGTAACAACATAATGATTGGACTGTCAGTGGGCATAAATTTAGTATTCTAGGCAATAACATTTATTATCTTACTTGAACGTTTTCATGCAGAGGCATCCTCTATTTCTTTCAGATCAGTAATCTAAAATTTGATGCTACAGTCCTATCAGCATGAATGAAATGAGGAATAAATATGGTAGTTCTTTAAGAAGAGTCACTGTATAAAATGCAATAAATTTTGAGGATAAACATTTATATTGAAACCCACTGTATCAAATAGCATATTTTTTACGGTTGGTGATAAAAATTTCTTCTTTTTTTTTTTTTTTTTAAAAACAGTAGAAGCAAGTTCGGGGATGGCATTTTTTTTAAGTTCTTTTTTTTTTTTCTTCTGAAACAGACAATTTTTATTTATTTAGGTATTATTTGTGATGATCTCTGTTCCAGTACTGGTGAATGTGTGGAACCAAGCTAAGAAAAACTCCAAATATACTCAAAATATAGATCATCAAATTTTTCTCCAATGGTAAAACATCTTGACATCTGCTATTACTCGGAAGGAGGAAAGTGACCAGACTGAATTAATTAAAAAAGCCTTTTAGCTATCCTGAAGAGCTAAGGAAAGTTATAACCTGAAAACCACATTCATGCAAGAAAAACTTTAGTGCAAATATGGGGTTTTATTAGTACAGAAAAAACATGTATGTGTCTGTATTGATTTAAAGGCTAATCAGTTTCAAACTGGGGTCTACATGGTTTCATATAGATAAGTGATAGTATAAAGCACATGGAAAATAAATTAAGTTTTGAAAAATCTAGTTTTGGGGTTGCCCAAAAAACCTTCAATAATATTGTCTATAATATTAAGTTGAAGTTTACATTCTTAAGCGATCAAATCTGTTCTTCAGATTTCTTTTGAATACCTTCATTATCATCATGTGTCATTCCATCTGCCAGCTACTCCAACAAAACTGCTAGGTCTCTGCTTCAGGAGGTCTTGAACTCATCACTTCAAATATCCTATCAGCTCTGAAGCCCTCTGAAATTCTAATTTTCTATCCACGAATGTGTTTCTACTCAAGCTGTAAAATCATAGATATCTCATATAATGAGGCCTGAAGTCTAGCTGAGGGCAGCTGTAAATGTAATGCAGTATAATCAGAATGAAGAAACTTCATTTCGAAAGCCACTTTACTGAACTTGGTTTACACAAACTAAACAAATATAAATCAGGAAGAGATTCACATACAGGTATTTTATCCCTGTAACAGATGAATTATTGCATACAGAGAACCTCAGCTGCATTGGAACTGGCTCTGGTCTGAGCATCCAGTCAGTAGTTCCCTTTCAAATAGCCTATTCCACACAAGATATTGAAAACAAAAAGCTGGTGGGATGGGAGGAAATGTTAATAAGACATTTGCCAAAGGTTGAATTTGTATATATATATATATTGTCTTACTGTATTTAAACTCTTATATCTACTCTTCACTTACATTGCTATTTGCCAGCTTAAAATGATTGTTTGTCTTGTTGACCTACATTACCATTATTGAGGAGTAACTGTCATAGCTATGTTGTTGTGCACTAACTATGCATGAAAGTAACTTGATATGCAGAATACTCAGTGAATTTGATTTAAATAACCAGTAGTTTAGATTCATACAGAAGGGTAGAATCAGCTAGAGGCATAAACTTTCTGTCTCTTAACTCTATTAAATGGTCTTTCACTTGCTGCTATTAAGCTTCTTGTCAGTAAACAAAGTAAGTATTACATCCTGAAAATTTCCTAGCTCAATCCCCAAAAGAAAATTATTCAGGTGATCTTATCTCAAATGAATTATTAAGAAAAAAAGGAAGGCTGATACTGGAAAAGTAATGGTGGACCCATGTAGTTTGGAAGATTTTACCTAAAATTTATTAAAATAAAAGGTCCCAAAGTATAAGCAGCATCACAAGAAACAAAAATGCTATTTGAAGATACACGAGAAAATTATTTCTCTCTCTCCCTCTCCCTCTCTCTCTCCCCCACACCTCTGTAAGAATTACAAGGAGTTAAAAAGTTATATGGCTTGGGAAAAAAAAAGTCCACACAACCATCTGCAGCTTCTGAGTAGAAAAGGAAACTCAATTAACTTGCTGCAGTACTTGAAAATCAGACCAAATCAGTGATTGTCAACATTATACAAATAAGACAGCAGCAGAAGTTGTGAGGTAAAAGAAGTGCTCCGAAGAAAGAAAAAACTTAGATAGAGGAGTTTATATGAAAAACAGGAAGAGGTAACTTTGGAAAGGGCTGTAGAAGTCCCATAGAGAAGACATAACAGAAGACAAAAAATTAAGTATGGCAACCATCTTGACCCCTGGGAAAGATGAGACAGACAGTCTTGGAATTTTATTCACGGATTTCTGGAATGGTACCAAATGTGGTACAGTCAGTAGGATAGCTCTACAGCTGCAAAGAGGTGTTCAAAAACAAATTCACACCCGCGTATCACAACCAATATTTCAAATTCAAACAAGCTCAATGTTTAAGCTTTCTCTCACATGTTTGGACATGATGTATAGTGAATAAATAGCCAGTGATCAATGGAGAAAACTAAGTTTCTCCAAGCTGTTCAATAAAAAAATGAAAGTCTATTTACACGTACATATTCCAGCTTCATTGTCCGATTGCTGTTGTTGTTATCCTTTCATAAAATATTCTATCCAGCTGTCTGTCGTCCTCTCCATGCTTCTAACAAAAGAAAATAAAGCACCAGGAACCATTACAAACTACTAATTTATGTTTTTCAGCCTATCTTTTCCTAGATGATGGAAAAAGTGGCCTCACTGTAAAGTTTTAAAATTATGTTTGAATCATTCAGTATGGTCCCCATTAGAAATGTTACACTTCCAGAGGAAACCAAAGGAAACATTTCTTCCTGACCCTAATTATTGAACAAGTTGTGTTCTGAAACTTGATTGACAGCCCTTAAAATTTTATCCTAGAAGTACAAGGAGAATGCTTTTCTCATTTAAGTGATGTTGGAATATGCTTTTTAAATTTACTACGCTGTATACCTAATTCCTATCATGCGTTAGAGCTCCACACAGTAATTCCCTGTGTAAACATTTGCTTTCCTCTACGTTTTAAAATTAACTGTTTTAACATGGAAACCCCTCTTTTTTTCTTTTTTTTTTTTATCATGGATGGAAGTAAATAGGTGCAATTGACTGACATCTCTGTTATTTTTCATTACTTTGTATATCACCCTGAAGTGATTTATATATGAAATAATAAGGCCATATGTCTACAGTTCTTGAATCTGAGAACTGAATTCAAGGGAAGTCTGAATGAATACTCAAAAGTGTTTAGTCAGTCTTAATCTCCTTTGAAATCAGTGAGTGTTTCACCATTGATCCCTTGGGAGCACACTGAGCATTATTAAAATCCAAAGAGCATAATTGTCCAATGGCACTGCAAGTCGCAGGTAAGCACTGACATCAGGCCCTCTACCATGGCATGTCTAAAATAAATAAAAGCATTTTTTTTGCAGGTTAATTTATAATTTGTATTAATATTACATATTATTATTACATCTCCATTTTGAATAAATTTATTAATGATGTTCTGAAGCATTTCAGAATAAATGTTCTGACTTTTTCTCTATGATGCATTTGCAAGAGAAATCAGTATGTTCAGCTCGGCACACACACATACTGCAGTCTGGTTTTTTGTCACTCTGCTCAGGAGCACAATAGCTGTATTGTGACTCCCAGCTCACCTGCTGCTGTTCACCAAAACATAATCAGAAATCTTTTGTTTTCTTCCATGTCCTATCTGCAGAGGGCCAAGTCCTGCTGCTGCAGCGATGACCACAAACCTACCTGTTGTAATGTGGTTGTGAGGCAAATCATCCACTCTTCCTATAGGCTGCTCAAGTTCACTGAGTAGTTTCTGTACTCTTGAGCTGGATTCCTATGAGGGAAAGATCAACCAGAAGCTCCAATACAGATGCACACCATCTGTGCTTAAACCTCTGATGGGTACGCGAGGGTCCACACCAAACCCTGGTTCTCTGAACAGCTTCAAACAGCACATGTAGAGACATTCAGCGGGTGGAGAGATTCCACTTGAGATCAAAGCTTATTTTGGCTTACTCTGGTTGTCTCGGTGTAAGGTCTGTCTGTCTGAGCACTGCTACTTGCATCAGATGATCCTCCCACACCAAATTAGTCCCTAATGACACACCTATATACATAGATATGACTATAAATCTTCCTAAACTTTGGGAACTAAGTTCTCAAAACTTCTGGCATCTGTCTCCCCTTCATGTCTCTTCCTCTCATGAGTTTTCTGGTTCACCTTATTCATAACTTACCTGCAGATGGAAAGAAGTACTTAGAATTTCAAATTATTTATCTTAATGTGCTTGATTAGTCATTCAAATTTCTCTACTCAAAATTTTGGTTACTTCAGATGCTGGTTTTTTTAAAATGCATCATCTTTTTTTTTTTCATAATTTCCATGCATATTATGGGTTTGGAGGATGAGTGTTGGGCTTGTGAATGGTTACCAAAGAATCAAACCAGTAAAGAACAAAAACGTTTGAGTAGAAATAGGTGAAAAGGTGAATTATGACTTTTTTTAAAGAAAAGACACAATAATAAAATTAATCTAAATATGGACTCCCTCATTAACCCTGAACTGACCACACTCAATTAATTCCCTGAGAGTTAAATAACATTTGTGAGTCACTACATTGTCCAGCAATTAGAAGTATTTGTGAAGCTTCTTTTTTAGATATCTCACTTCCAACTTTGATATTTCAGGCATAACCAGAAAACATTGCAAATAGAATTTTGGGGAATATGAGCAGGAAAAAAATAGGCTACCAGGAACACTAAGGAGTTTTAACAACAGAAGTACAATAGGAAAAATAGAAAAAACCCCACATTACTTACATTTTTAGATAAATCAAAGCAACCCAAACTGACTGATTTGCTATATGAAACAAACCATAATAAAAATATAACACAAAGCAAATTCAGTACGTCTAAGCCCTCTTAGTAAGCTGCTGTCCAGCTGCCTCTTAGATTCCATCTCTAATTAACAATGACAATTTGGGCTGGCCACTATCTGCAGTATAGTTGTCAGATTTTTAAAAGCATTAGTAGATAAGAGCTACCACAGTTTCATACAGTTATGTATTCCAGCAGTAACTTGAAACAAACTTCTGGCAGCGAGATGCATTATTTTATGACACTGGTATACATTTCTTAGTAACCTGCATTCATTAATTTGATAAACTTAGCAAGAGGTATCAAACGATATGTTTCCTGAAAGTCTGTTTCTTTGGCTTTCCTAGAAGTCAAGCCTAGTACCATTAACCTAGAATGAATATTTGTAGTACACTTATTAAACTTCCTGGTAATTCATCTTTTTCCTTAACCTTTAGATTTGAGCACTCCACGTAGGTATGGAATCCTTGACATCTAAAACTATTATGTAGGATGCATGCTTTCCAAGTAATTTTTTGCACTCCTTGCACTCAAAACACTGCAACATGGTTTTAGTTGGATGGTGATTAGATTTTCAGAAAGATTCTCTCAGTCACATCAATATAGGTAGATCACCTATTTAATCTACTGTAATTTTTAAAAAACACTTTAGGCAGCACTTTGTATGAAAATTTCTGTAGAATAAAATTACTTTCAGTAACAAAAATATTTTATTAATTAAGCTGGTTTTTACCATTATAAATTGCATTTCTGATTACTGATGTTTGCAACTGAACTATTTAGGGATGTCTATTGCATTAGATTCACACGACTCTCTGAAGACCACTGAATGTTAGTGATGTGGCACATTTTTCCAGCATACGTATTCCTGTTCATACACACTTAATTCTTCAAGCTATAATGGTGAGTGGAACTGATAACTCTAGGTAGTCATGTCAGGTTATTTTTGAGTATTCCAAACAGCCATGTGAACCGATCACCCTGACAACCGTCTGAATAGCGTGGACCCTCTAAATCTAGTCCTGGTACAAGAAGGAGGGCAACACGTTTGCTGGCCGAGCGCAGCCTGCCGCAGTTATCCACCAGCTTTGGGGAGCCTCACCAGCAACACCTCCATCTGCTCCGGCTTTGCAGAAAGAGAGCTGAGTGCTGTAAATATAATTTCCCCAAACAAGTCATTTCTAGCAGTGATAATTTAATATGCCCTTACCTTAAAGTTAGGGATTAAAGATCAGCCCTAGCTGCATGTCATATTTACATACCTGCTTTCTCACTTAAGTCTGAGGCTGTTTTTCCGTTTCCTATCAAGTTATTGTTCTATACTTACTCACATTACAACACTGTCTGCTTTAATATTTTCCCCTGATGTTAAATTCTTGTTTCATTTGCTGGCTGTTGTAGATGTCTTGTTGTCCTTTCTCAGTGAGCGGGCCTGTGAGCCAAATTCAGAAGTGATATGTAAGGTGCTGTAAGATTGATCACATAATATTCACTGAATTGCCTCAGTATTTCATACTCTGCTCTTCAGAATGTGAAAGGCAATGTAACACAATATAACTCTCATACAAAGTAGTTGAAAGGAGTTGGGTAAGCTAAAGCATCTCCTTCCATAAATTATGCTTTCTCCCAGCTGTTTATTACATGAGTTAACTTTGATTTAAGTACAGGAGATCTGAGGGAGAGTAAGGTAGTAGACACAAGTCTACTGTAATTCTCTGTTAGTTGTGGGTGCACTGGCAAGTTCATAGATAAACGTGCAAAAGTAGAGGCTCTGTGTTGCCTAGTTCAGCTAAAGGCAGTTTAGCTATGTTGATTATAGGTCTGGCTGTCTCCATGTATTTAGGAAGATATTATGCTCCTGAGTCAGCAGAATCAAGCCATCTAAGAACCATAGTTTGTGGGAAACACAAATGAGACACCCACTGCTTCATGCTGACTCAAAGAAGGGAGATTGTATCGAAAAAAACTATTGAACTGTATGGATTGTTTCCATTATTTTCCGTATCTCATCTTCTGAGTGAATATAAGGCAGGTGACCATAAAACATGCTGTCTGCATTGCTCCTCACTTTTACCATCTGTATCACTTCTGAATTCAATTCTACTCCTTCAACTGGACTGTGTACATTTTTTTGAGAAACAAAACTATTTTGATAGCAGTCTTACCTATTAGGTAAAATAAAACATTCTCTATTTATCTGCTAATTTTGCTTTAAAGAAAAAGAAAAGGGTGGGGTTTCTTTCCTGAAAGAGAAAAAAAGGGGTTATTTTCTGCAGTGGTCTAAGTGAACCAGTACAAATTCTGAGGACATAGAAAAGACTCTCATACAAAGCAGCTGGTGGCAGAAAGAGTGAGAATGAAACATTAATCAGGGTGTCAGGAAGCTCTGGATAAAATTTAGAAATAAATAAAGGTAAATATATGGGGGAGGAGCAGTGGAAACATTGCTAGCATGAAGGCTGAAGAAAAAAATTGAGGCAGGTAGTTCCTCTGAAATATATTGTTATTGTCTCTGCTGAGAAAAAAAGTTAAAGCTCAGCGAAAGCTGCTAGGTACCTGCTGCTTTAAAAGTTATTGGAGGGAGTGGCAGGAAAAAGAAATCTAATTTAAAAACAGAACAGGTCTGCAAAGGTGAGTTTTTGCAAGCTCTCACTGCTCTAGTGGCCCTTCCCGTGACGCCTCAGTCTGGCAACCCACATTAAACTGCGGAGTAGCTTACGGGAACTGAAGTCTATATTAATAGGCTTTCTATGTTCATTTTCCACTGCAGGTCGATGTGTTTGCAATAGATCCTTTTCATTCAATCCTCTTTGTCACAAGAAGATTGCAAATCCTGTCTTTATTCAGTGTTGCTCTATATTATTGTTGACTATATTATTAAGGAATGCATATCAAAGAAATGGCACTCTAGATCCCACACAAATTCTCTGTATGTGAGAACTTTATACCATATATATAGTCATAGAAATTAATGACAGCAATGCCTTCTCCTTTGTCTTGAATATAAAGATATTTGAATGTAAAAGTTACTTTGTGGCTAAATTAATCTCCATCTTCTGTGCTAGTCAATTTTCACTCTAGCAGTGTCCAAAAGCCATGACCATGACACAGGGAGCTCCTGCAATACCTGCCTTCTGCAAGCATCCTGGCAGCATTGCCTGACTTGGAATTGTTGCTGGAGGAGTACTGCTATATGGATTTAACATGCAGTCTCACTGTTACAAAACATGATTTTTTTCATATTTCAGACTTGGATCAAGTATTAAAAAGATGAATATTTGCATCCTACTCAACTTCAGCGCAAACATCAACATTAAGAATACTTTTAGTGACGCTTCAGTTTTATCTACATTATAGAAAAATGGTGTATAGAAGTAATTCTTTTTCTTTTTAAGGGGAAAACAGGGATTGTCCAAGTTCTTTGGGTTGTGGTTCTTTAATAAAAGTCTACACTATTTGCTACCTTTAATAATTCCCAAACAGCCTCTTGTCTGAGAGTAGAGACACACAAAGTACTAATCTGGAAGCAACATCAGACTAATGAGAACTGACATTTTGTGTATACAGCAGATCTAGAATTTTGCAGAGTCAAGATGATGAGGAATTCAATCTCCTTCACTGAACTGATCATGTTGATATGAAAAGTCTACTATCAACACAAATAAATGATTGGTTTTAATAGTCCTGTCAATATCACTTTTTCCTTGCATGTATATAATCCTTATAGTTATTCCATAACAAAAAATTAAAGCCATCTAATATTTAGTGGGATATCCATAGGTATTTGAGCTCTTTAATTCTAAAAGTTTCCTTTCCCCTATGTGGCATTCCCTTAGTGTACCTCAGGTTGGGAAGTGGAAAAGCCCCATTATATGCTCCAGTTCCTGTTCAGTCAATTAGTATACACTCAGGAGTTATTCTTCTGGGGCAGACCTACCCATAATTGAATTTATGTCAGATAAGATGTTGTACTTATACATCCACTGGGAGCAGAAATGAAGACATCAGCCATAAGGCACAGAAAGATTTCTTTTCCCTATAATGTCAGTGAAACAGCTGCTATTTGTTTTTAGAGTATCGTGCAGATGCTTAAACAAGCCAGGGACTGATTTACCTGACTCTTCTAAGAATACTCAGTCATCGCTCCAGCTCAAAATATATGAGGTCAGGCTATCCCACTGCATGAAGATGATAGCTGACGATGTTTTGCCAACCTATATCATTATCAGTGATGTAAGAACCACCCATATACTATTTCAGCAATTACAAACGTAGGGGCAATTTGCAGTGGGTTTGGGGCATTTCTAATGAACTTAAACACTTTCAAACTTTAAACCTTAATTGATGTATCCCTACCAGTTTTTCATCTCAGGAGAACTGATTGTGTTTGCAGAATTACAAGTCATTTTCCAATTCTAAACTGAGGAATATATAGCAGGAAAACAATTTTTTTAATGGTATTGTGTCATTTCTTGTTCTGGATGTAAATTTCATTCTGAATATATTCAAAAGGGAAAAATGTTATTATTAATAAATTATATGAGGGCACCACAGCATCTCGTTGCAACATGTTCCATTCACAGGCCCTCCATCTCTAGCCCACACAGACAATGAAGTCAACTGGACAACTTGGTGCTGATTCATCCACATCGACTCAGAGCAACTCAAGATTTCCTAGTGCCAAGATAATCACTGCTTTCTTTTTTATTTGTTTCTTTGCAGCCTCTTCATACAACTCTAGCAGTGCTAAAGGGCAATGAACAAGGTTAGAAGCTGGTCCTTGGTTGTAAGGTAATGTACAACCAAAAGTGAAAAAAACTAAAATACAATCAACTCAGATAAACTAAATTAAATTACCAGACAGCTTCCATATCATTACAAAAGAGCATTCACTTATTACCCAAAGAGGTAAGTGATTAACAGATCCACAGATCAATTTTCTTGCATGAAAACAAAACAATGGAAAATGACAATGTGTCTTTAATACTTACCATATTGAACAGTTAAAAACTTTCATATTCTGAAGGATTTATTCAATTAGGAGAAAAGACTCATTAAAATAAATACAGCATTTTAGTTCACCCTGTAAGAAACTCCTATTAAGGACAAATGTTTGAGTCAGAATATTTCTTAAGCTTCAAAAATAAACTGTATGGCTAAAGGAGTTTCTTCAAAATGCACACTGAAAGTGATTCCTCTTCTGTTTTTACAGATGTAAATCGCATTTTGTTTAAATGGTAAAAGAAAGCAGAGATTTTGGGCCACACTGTCTAACCACAGAGTACTCCAGTTTGAAATTTGTAGTCCTTTCTTTTTTTCTTTTTTTTTTTTTTAACTCAACAGAGGTAGCATTTAAAATAAGTCATGGCAGTTAGAATTATAAGGAAATACCCTATTGTCAGTGACTGATTGTCCCTTGATTAGATTCTGCTCCAGACTGAATTTGTTCACATCACTTGTTTCTTTCTATTTTCAGGATCCACAAGTGTAATCAAATCTCAGACATAAACAAATAATCACAGCCTACTTTAGCTGAAAAGAGATTTCTTTTTACACAGAGGGGAGTCCTACTATCTTTTTCAAAGCAGAGAGAAGAGGGTTTTGCCACACACGTAAAGAAAAGTATCTGAACCCTTCATTTTTTTGCTGACTGAGTGCCATGCAGCCTATAGGGGGATGTTAGATCAAGTGCAGAGTGTAATACCCTGCATTTTCAACTCCCGAACTAGCCCTGTAGATTCCCCTTCATGCTTGGTCCTAAGTAAACATTCCCAGGCTCAGGTGTCATCTGCCTTTAATATCACTCAAGGGTGGTCTTTTGGGATCTAGCTGATCTGAGCCCAGTCTTAGAAAGTATAAGCTGCCTTGCCTTATCTGACTTTACTACCCAGACGAAACACCCCACAAGCTATCATGAAAATCATCTTCTTAAAGGAATTGCCTTTCAGTTTTTAGGATGCTTCAAATTGCTTTAGACCAATACTAGTCCAAAATAAAAGTAAAGGTGCTGACTGATTGTAAATTCTGCAAATCCTCTCCCTCTGGTTATAGTATAATTTTAATACCTTTGCTTATGGGTAAAATAAAGTGTGTTTTAGGATGTGAGCATTTTACTTAATTGACACATTTTATTTTCCGCATGTTCCACAATAAACGTCAAAAGCTGAGACTACTCTTTCGCTATGGGATTAATCATCATTAAACACTAAACCATAAGAACATAAAGTAACTTGTCAAACATTAACAAGCTCTATAGATTTAGCAGGCATTACCACAGAATCAGTGCATAGGCCATCTTTAATGTCCACATGTCATTATAAATGTATTCAAATTTCTATGCCCAATCTGTGATTGATTCATTTTAAAAATGTATTAAATCCACTAAAGTAGCTTGCTCAGGAGATTGCCAGAAATTAGATAGCTGACAAATGAGTTAAGAATTAACTTGTTCATTGAATGTGCTCAAATAAATATGAAGTTGTCATGCTCGTAAAACCCATTAACTTTAGTACATAGCATAGTTAATCATGGAGCACTTCCAGGATTGCTCATTGTGTGGGCCCTGTCCACAGAAGAAAAGACAGAACATCTTTTCCTTCATTTGCAGGTTTTCAGACTGTGCCCACATTCTGAGGGTGATCAGATAGTTCAGTAGCATGTATAACATAGTCTACCAGCAAACTTGTCAAAAATGAGCTTTAAGGAAATTGCTTTACTTACCTACAGAGTACTGTTACATTTCCCAAGCTGCCAATCATACTTTCTTGGTCAAACGCACACTACAAGTCAGATTTTTAGCTGAGCTGAAGGCTCCATTTACAGCAGATGCTGAAATAAAATATGTCACGTTCTTTACAGGCCAAGAAAAAGGTATGCCAATAGCAACTTATTTGATGAAAATACCTTGGACAATGATTCCTTTAAAGAATAGGGATTAAGTGGTGGAAAATAATTGTAGATACAAAGCAAAATATTTGTAACTTTGATGAATTAAGAGGAAGAGTCCTAGAGCCATAGAGACAGACCACAAACAGGTTGCTCCCAGAGGGAGCAGGGGCAGCCAAGAGAATTCACCACCGTGTAAGGGGGAATGCTGACAGCGAACACGGGAAGAGGGCTCCACAGTATGTAGAGGACATGAACTGAAAGACTCCAGAGATTCAAAGGGCATGGATCAAACTGCAATGTAGTGAGACAAAAAAAGTGTATTTTGCTGAGATGGGTTTGTCTCTGGATCTGTTTACCTATATATAAAAGTAATAAAAAGTAACTGGAATCACCAGCACATGCTTTGTGGTTAGTATTTAATATTTGCTTCTGAAAAGTTAACCCATACAAGCCAAACTTTAGAGTCAAGGGCTTCACGAGCTGCAGGGGGTGTTGGCAGCCCCAGGTGCCAGTAGCTGGGTCGTGGGCTGTCAGTCTCAGGCAAGTTGCCCCCAAGGATGTGCCTTCTGTCCCTGACAACGGGCTGCAGTAGATGCAGGGAAACTTGGTCTGAGAGCAATCACAGCAGCCTCAAAAGTGTCCAGCCAGGGAAGACTTGGCTATGGTTCTCACATGATCCTGATATCCCCAGGTGCCTTAGCACACTGCACTCAGGGAAGAAAACAAAAGACAAAGGCTTAGCCTTGTTTTACTGTAAGAACACAGGATAGCCAAAGATTAATACAGTGGGTGCCCTTTTAAATGTCATTAAATCAATTCTCCACAAATCAATTCTCATTGAAATTACATTCATCTAGCCTGCTGTTCATCCTGCTCTGAGCAATAACCCCATTTGCTGCTCTTCTCAGTGACTCCTGGGATAATAACGCTTCCTTTGCTTGCTCCACACATCTCTTGGTAGTAATGGAGTTGCCCTGCACACATGCACTTTGAAACCCAGGGTTAATAAGGCAATCACTTGTTTATTAGAGACAGTCACATTTGCTCCTCTCACTTGATGCTGTAATGTGGCATATTTCAAGAGATAAATTTAATTTTCTAGGAGTGGGTGGAATTTCAGTATGTTCTAAAGTTCTGAATCACATAGATTGCATATATTTCCCATTTTTTGGTTCATCAAGGCCACAGGGAAGGAGCCGGGTGGTATTTATTTTGCTTCCCCACATCCAGAAGGCTATCTGGTGGAGATTGCACTTCTTCAGTTAGCAAATAAAAGACTGCATTGAGAGAGAGAGACAAAACACAGGTCAATATTTTATTGGACATAATGGATAATCTCTGTGTACTGCCACTTTATGGATGTGAGACAAACATTAACACTATAGGTCATATGCATGTTGAGGACAGCAACACATAAACATTTGATCATGACAATTTTTATTTTAAAATAGGACTGCTGCCCTATGAATCTTAAAACTAAAGGAATTTCTGTGCTGCTTAATAATTGTGTCAATTGATTTTAAACATACCATTTTTTTATATCTGAGTTCCCTTTAATAATGATAATTCTTTCACAGTCTCCTAGCTTAAGTTGTCAATCTTCTAAAACAGCCTCAGAAAACAAGTGATCATTAATGCACACTGTTCTCTTCTGCAGAGGAACCTGAGAAATCAGAAGAGAGAATCAACCATTTTCATTGTATGAAAGTTAGTCCCTCTCCATGTGAGCTGGTTTCTAGTAAAGCATCCAACACAGAATGGTAAAACTTACCTTTAGTAGTAAATGACTTCTGGTGATGTGCTAGCTCAGTTCAACTGGACACTGAATCGGCGATACAGAAACAGTTCTAATAGTCCCTAATCTTTGCGTTCCTTGTGCCATGGACCTGCATCACAGATCAGGGACATCCTTGCTCAGAAGAGGTTTTCTTTCTCTTTACTGTCTTGTGTGGAACAATCCAGAATTCAGTCCTTATTCATAACTATAGAGCACTATATGCATACTTATAAATAATGGAATAATATTCTTATCTTCAATGATTTAAGCAGTTTATGTAATAATATCTTTCTAACAGACCAAAAATACTATCTTATTTTAAATCTATCTATATATAGAAAAATGCCTAAACTCCCTCGCCTTGAATTTTGCAAGTGTGCTTAGTGTGTTAATGCAAACATTAAGCAATTAGCCAGGGAAAATAACATATTTGCTCTAAAAACCATGATGTTCATCTGATTCATTTAAAGAGTAAAATTAAATCTTATTTTTAAATTACAGGAACATGTTCCCACACATCTACAGAGTACATAGCAAAATATAATATTTTCCTGTATTTCAGTGAATAAAGGTGGTTTTATTATAAAACTAATAATTTTATCATTAGTCAATTCATAACGACCATTTCCTCCAAATTTTCCTCTGAAAGACACCACAGAAGAACCAAACGGTCTGTCTGCAATGGGAGTGTTGAAGCCATTAGTCAAGTAAAATTCCATCTGATATTATTTGTAGCTGTCCCTAAACTAAAAATTTTAAAATTACCTTAGCTGAAAATCCTGAGAAAAAAATGAACAGATACCTCAGAGGTTTTGGTATGTGGATTATATCTGTTCATACAACACAAAACACTATGGAAATTTAAGTCCAAATCTACAAAAGTACCCCATTGGTTTTGTCCTTGCATAATTTCTTCCTTTCACCGATTCTTGTAAGGGGGGAAGTTAGATTTAGAAGTCCATCTTTAAGGTTGTACTTCTGTAAATTAGCTTGCAGTATATCAGGGCTGACTTTCTGATGAAAGGTTTCTCCTAGTGTGTAGCAAACGGCTTGAATTTCATTGCCAGTCAAAATATGGATCAGTGACAAAATAAGAGATTATAACTGTGCAGAAAGGAGGAGGCATATTTTTTTACACTGAAATTTTAGGTGCTCAGTAATTTTGGCAACAGTTTTTTTCTTCATATAACAGTATCATATTAATATAATTCACAAAATTCAGTAAATGCAATAGCACAGGTCTCTAACCCTATTTAACTAAAGGGTGTCATTTACAAAATCTTCATGGGAAATATTTTTTACTAATTCCAGAACAAAAAATTTCAACATGAAACTCTGTATTCATAGTGAGAGCTTAGAGAATATTTTGTTCAATGTGGATCATAAGGGATCATATCCCAGCCTTCATTAGCACAGCCTGAAAGAAATTTGTATACTACCCAAAACATCCACCCAAAATCAATAGAATTTAAGCCTAAATAATCATACCTTTCTTTATTTTATAACATTTGGTCAGAATTACATTTTCTCTCCCAGCACAGCAGAACACAAGCTATACTGATAACTCAGTGAACCGCTGATTCTTACACTGGTTTTGTGAGAGCAAAACATCACCACAAGCCAAGCTCCGACCGTCTTCCTCAGTTTTCACTCTGCCTTCATTTAGGCAGTTTTCTCCTGAAGACAGTGGAATTCAGAAGTGAACCGTTACCTACAGCTCGGTGTGTGGCTTAGTCTCTGGTATCTGCCGGACAGTTAGACTTGCATTGCTTTCCTCCTCGCGTTGGAGAGGGGCTGGTAGGGCTTGCAAGCTTATGCGTCCTGCGTTGTTTTTTTTTCAGGTTTTCCATATTAAATAATGTTACACTTTCTCAAGAACATTACACATTTTAGTGTGAGAGCTATCACATTTTCAGCAACTGCATTGTCCCCATCCATTTATGCTGAAAACAGCACAGCTGCTTAAGTCACCTTCAACTCGGCTATGGCCTCGATTCTGCGAATCAGGAGGGTCAATCTCAGCACTGCCCACTGGACTTCATCCTATAGGTCTGCTGCCAGAGCCAGAACAGATGTCTGCTGACACCAGCAGGTCTGGGAGCTGACCAGCTGTGCCACTCACCAGGGCTGGGACAAAGGATGGTTCCTGGCGCGCACGGCATGTTTGTGCGGAGGTTCGAGGCATCAGCGGGCCAGACTTCTGGAAAAACGCAGCCAAAGGAAACAGGCGGCAATTATTGAAAAATGGTGAATCCTTTTCCAAATCAGCAGAGATGGGTATATGCCTCCAAGAATACTCCAGTTAATCTATCCAAGCGAAATGTGGGAGACCTGTGTGGAAACATCTGCTGGCTGCTGGCTGCAGACGGATGTCTGCGACAGCCCCGACTTGGAGGGGATACCTGAATGCAGATCTTCCTCAGCTCATCTTGTTGGCTGCTCTCAGGTGGATTTCTCTACTGGAACTGTCCCAGCCTGCAGAAATCATTTCAGATGTACTGCAAGAAGGATTTCAGTCTCAGATTACAGCATCCTATGTTCAGAGCTCTGAGCTACAGATTCATTCCCTTTGGCCTAAACACTATTTAATTTCTTGTGCAGCTCTAAAACCAGTGCCAACAGAAAAGCTGAGATTTTCACAAAAATATCTGAAACTTTGGTGATTTATCAAGGTACAGCTGTAGAAAATAGGTGTAAACAGGCAATAACAAGGTTTTGAACCAGAATTACCTACAGGCAAAACAAGAGATCCATTTTATTGGCTATTATGATGTGGCTCACTTTTCTGCATACTGTTTCTCTCTCTTGTGTTTGTCAGAACACCTAAGTTTCATGCTTTTTTTTTCCTTTATTCCCATTCTATGTAGTTCATTTTCTTCATTGAACACCTTGGGGTTTTTAATTTCTGTCTTGCATACATAATACCTGTGCGCTGTGTGGTGATGGAAAGGACCTCATTTAAGACAGGGGCTCCTGCTAGACAACAAATAAACTTGAAATAATAATAGCAGAACATTCAGGCCCTCCAGAGTTAAGCATTTCTCTGACAATGGTGCATAAGCCATTAATTGCTGTAAAATGTTTGTATCCTTGGCTCCTTCTGACTTCAGTGAGGGGTGCAGGAACTCAGCCCTGTGCCAGATGAGCTATTGAATTTCTATTTCTTCAGAAACGGTACTCCATTTCTTTAGTCTCCTTTAAGGCATTTGGGAAGCAAGCCTCATTTTAAAGGTCAAAGATGGAACAACTCTAACCGCTAGTACACAGTAGCTCTGGCACAATGGTGGCTGAAAAAAAGTTTTTTGTAACTTCATTGTAGCTTTTTTGTAAGAAAAGCTACCAGGTAACAAAATGTTACCTGAATATTGCTTCCATCTCATCCTTCTTATACTAGAAATACATCCAATACAAAAATCAGCTAAAAGTCCAAGCTACACTGTACCATTTTCTTTCTTTATTTCCTTCTGTTACTGTTCTCACTACTCAACAGGTCAGTTACAGATTTCACCTCATTGAACCAGCTGCAAGATTGTTGAAATCTATAAAGCACCACTTGGCTCCATTTCTGTCAAAACTGCTAAGTTACATTTGCCCAAGTTCTAAAAGAGATTATTTATAACAAATGTATTGATCCGTTCATAACCATTTTAGCTGAAAGACTGCTCCACAAAAGGAACCTCCACTGTCTGCAGATTTATAACCCCACAGTAATGAGATGTTTGAACTGCATGAGAGACAGCCAATGTTTTTTTTATGAACCCATTATTTGAAGCTACTGTACTTTAATGTGGTATCCAGAATGGAATGAAATGGTTTCATTTTATTTGTCTTACTTAAAACTTTCCACTTATCTGTGCGACTGGGAGATTGAAATCATGGATTTCCTTACACATCCCACAAAGCAAAGCCACTAGCATAGCCAGCATCTTCCCTCTTTAGCTGAAAAAGCATATATATATCACGTCTGTATATTGCAAAGTCTATTTTCAGCTAGAGTATTTCAGCAAAATCTCATGCCAAGTTCAGTATCTTTATATATTTCTGTACATCTTGCATACCATTTCTTGGAATAGTCAGATGTTATTTTTAAAATGTCATGACATGTATTTTGAAATCCATGCATAAGACAAGGTGGTCCAGTCAGAAAGCTTCCATTCACTCTATTACTTTTTCTGCAGAAAAGAAGTGACCACCTGAACAACGTGGGCAGCCTCTACAAAGAGTATCTCTTTATTTGCTGAGAGGGCACAGCTGAAGCCCCACAAACCTTTGCCAAGCCCCTGTAGGAGGCTGGGGTGAACAGGAATCCTGCTGTACTTGCAGTTTCATCTCCAACCCACAGCACTGTCAACAGCATTTGGGGCAAGGTCTCAAAAGCTGGTCAGGTCCCAGTGGTTTATGAGGTTAAGCTATATAAAAATACTTGTACGATGGACTGATGCTAAAGACTAAGAAACTGTTCTGTGCCTGCAGAAACAGTGCCTGAGGATGGAGGGTGGAGGGGGGAATGTTTTTAGAGGAATGAAACTGGAAACACGCCTCCCAACAGCAACTAAGCCTTGCACGCCCTGAGCACCATCGGCGTCTTAGAGACGTGTGACCATTTAGCCCTTAGCAGTTGAAATCTTTACCCGTGATAACTGAGGTTTCAGTACATTGCAGTCCCAAATAGCTGCTTTTCTGCTTGATTTTGGGATGCCAGACTTGATCTGTATTAAATGTAATAAGTATTGAATTTGGCCCGGTGTTTTTTATATCTAAGCACTTTTAGAAGAGAAATCACAGGTTGCCAATAGAAGACTTTGCATACAGTTGCAATGAAAGAGCAAATGCTGTTGTTTTAATTGCACCTAATCTGGCAACCTAACAGCTTAAACTCTGCTGCAGACTAGAACTATGATTTAAATAAAGAAAAGATAATTAATCATTTATGATATGGGAAACATCCATAGCTGTTTCACTGAGAAGGAATGAAGGATGAAGGACAGAAGGGAAAAAAGAAGAGAGGGAGATGGTGTTAAGTGGGGGATGATTATGGTGCGGTCCTTCCTTCTACTTCTCCTTTCTATGTTTCCCAGCTTGATATCCCCAGAATTGATTCCTGACAACACAGTGTGTTGGACAATTTCTTAGATGTCAGTGGACTCAGACTCTACTTTGTTTGCCACGAAGGATATTAATTTGAAGAGGTATGTATTGCTAAGCGATACAAATTTTGAGGGTTTCTGTGGCTCTTGTGATATTTGCTTGTTGAAATGTCGCATTTGCCTCAAGATTATTCCTCTTCTGTCAACATTTAGTGAACAAAACAAGGGAAGAACTACCCCCGAGTTAAAAGGAAGTCTTTAATAGCCCCAAGATAGGCGATAATTGGTTTTCATGTATTTTGCTTCAATTATTCTACCCAACATTCATTCTGTGTACATATAATGAAAAAAACAGAAAGTCATGGAAATAGAGAGAGAAGACTTAAGAAAAGCAAAAAAATTACCAACAGGTATGATCCAAGACAGCAACCATTGAAGAGAGAAATATACTTTCTTATTAACTGATCTCTCCTTTTCATTCTGCTATAGTTTATTTACCCCTTACTGACTAATCTTCATGGGCTAACAAGCAAGATCAGATCAATCTCTTTTCTTGCACATTAGCTTTACTAAAACAGTCATCTACAAAACTGAATAACTGTACCACATTCAAAAGGGCTACTAAAGGATAAACCACTGCTTCACATGCATAAAGCTATCAGGAATTAGGTTTTCGCATCTTGGGCTTAATCTAGTCTTAGCCTCCAGTCTGTGAGATCCCTGGAAGAGCAAGAGCATGAAGGTTTTCCCGCTGATGCCAGGATTTCCATGTAGCACCTCACCATTCTGCAGCTCCTGAGACAGTTCCACCATCATGTCTGCCAGACAGGCTTGAAATTCTGAATGCAGCATATACCTTGCCTGCCAGACGTCAAGATTATACTTTAATTACAGCTGCTAGGCTTCTTCACTTTCCCCATTCTTCCCTCTTCCATGATATATTTCTTCACTGAGTCACTTTAAACATCTGATTACCATTTGTGAGGATTCTGGTGCTGCAAATGGGTTATTCCACCACAACCGGTCACCACTGGCATAGTCGGAAGGGAAACTAAGTTATTGCAGTTGTGTGTTATTATGTGTTAGCTGAAATGACTGCACCTCTTCTCCTCTGGTTTTATGACCTTGTAGGCACAATAGCTAGAAAAATTGACGTGCTTACTCTGGAAAGGTGGCAATAGGATTCAAGAAGTTAATACTGAGAGTTGTTTTATCACAAAAAGTACATGAGTTAGAACAGTTCCAAGGAGGAGTGTTACCAGCAGCTCCAGTGATTAGTGGGCCAAATTCCTGACATATCAACATCTGGGGAGCAGTAATGCTGCAGTGACAGCTTCATGGCTGCCTACATGATAATCTGTGACTTATTGGAATTCTCCCATCTCCACGGCCCCATCATCAACTCAATGACCACAGCTTTTTTTCTTGTGAATTTGGACTGAAATGGAAAAGAAGGAGAAAAGCAGACAAAGGTTATTGGCAACCATGGTCAGTAAAAATATCGGAGGGTTGGAGTTTTTTGTTGGGTTTGGGTTTTTTTTGCTCTTTTGACTAAAAAAGTCTCAGAAAAGTTCCAGTATTGCCAACTTGGATGCTTTTGCTGAAATGTTTATGAGATTTATGAATTGAGCTTTTGGCCTTTGACATTCATTTTTCAAAACAAAATCAAATGGTATTCCACAGAAAGTAACTGCAAAAGTGAAAAGGGCTGTCATAAGAATTTCTCTGGCAGTTTTTTTTTATTCTTTTTCTTCCCCTTTTTAGCTGAAACCTAGCTGTGCTCTGAAATGGGAAATCAAGAAAAATATGAAAATGACGGTGAGAAGTGTCTTAACAAAAGGATTTCATTTCTGCTTTTGATACAGCATAAACATTTATCAGACCCTATCACCATCTCTTCCCCTGCAGAAAAAAGAAGTAAGAACTCATTGCCTTCTCCAGGAAGAAGCAGCCAAGCTGACACATTGTGGCTCCTTCTCAGGCACTGGTGTCCTACCTTCTCATGGAGATGATCCTCATCATTCATGTTGGACAGTAGAGGAATCAGCTGGTCTGAAAGCAGCACATAAATAATTTTTCCATCTTCCTTCAGCCTTTCACAGGTGGCTAGCAAATAGCCTGGTGCATTGGGTCTGGCTGAGATGGAATTAATTCTCCCCATAGCAACCCTCATAGTGCTGTGTTCTGCATTGGTAGCCAGAAGGGTGTTGATAACACACCAGTGTTTTGGCTACTGCTGAGCAGTGCTGGCACAGCATCAGGGCTGTGTCCCCAA
>JANZLQ010000065.1:8411726-8451870 GCA_026212715.1 Elanus axillaris | reverse complement strand
GGGAGATGAAAGGCACAGGCACGGCCGAGACGTAGCTCAGGCAGGGACCAAGGGTGTAAATCCTCATCCAACTGAGGCGGGGGGGGGCTCATCTTATCTCTTCTCACCACCTCTGTGTTTTCCCAGCGGTTGGATCAAAGGTTACATGACTGTACCAGAGCAAACCTGGACTTGAGAATCAGCAGCCAAACTCTTAGGAGGGCATACACTTTAGACACTGAGAGACGCTTTGTTTTGTCCTCAGTGAGGAAATCCACAAAGATCATCCTTCCAGCAATATGATGATGGCAAACATGACTGTTTTCCTCAGCATTTCTTACTTCTTTCATTCCTGAGACTCTCCATCTATATAGTTAGAAAACAGATCATCACTGAAAATGTGTCATTAATTAGCACAACTCATTTGCCCATACAAATGGATATGGGAGTATTGATTTCAATCAATACCTTTGATAGTAAAAGCTAAATAAAATACCCTGAAAATTTTAGTGATACTATCAGTGTGTTGACCAGCATTTATTGTCACAGAAACTTCACCAGTAACAACCTGTTGTTTAACAACCTGTTTTAAGTAATGTTTCTTACTACACAGCAGAATAACTAATAGCTATGAAATATTTATCAAAAGGTTGGAAGGTCAGGCTTAGCTTGATTAAACCCCTAAAATATGAATGCTTTTCCCAAGCTCATACAAAGCTCCAGAGTCAGCATAATTTGCCAGAAAAAATGCACAGTACAATTCAAATTCCGGCTGATTGCCAGAATTACAGAAATATGTAAAAATGATAAATTGGACACGCTAGGTAAGAAAGGGAAATTCTACATTTCAGAACCTGAAAAAGTCTAGCTTTAGTATTGGTAGTAATGTTTATGTAAGGGAATGATTTCGTTTAAACCAGTTTTGTCAGACATGTGTGTTTGAGTATGGATTTGCATATATGAAACAACAAAGGTTCAGTGTGTGAATACAAAAACTGAGAGAAAGCACTGAAGAAGTAATCATCTCAGTTGTGTATACATTGTCAATTAAAGAAGAAAAAATAAAATTATATAATGAAATTGTCTTCAACAGCAGTTCTCCTTCTAATTTCAAATTTTTTAGAGAATTTTATAAATGTCCCAAAGGCTTCCATGCTGAGGAAAGACAGGAACCTCCGAAAACATCCATTTAACTTCTTTGAAATCAGAATTGCTTTTGAAGTCCTCAGGTAGAACTGCGAAAAATCAATTGATCTTTCCTTTACATCTAAGCTCCTTTTAAATTTATTTAATAAACATTCACTTGATAACACACTTCAAAATCATCCACATAAAGTCACAAAATTGCATATCTCTTCAGCAACATAGGCTGCTGAAGTTATGAATACTGTTTATGAAACTCAAACTTGGCACTTCTCACAGTGCCAAGGAAAGTTCAACATGCCTCTTAACTTCAGCATTCAAGGATAACTAGGCTACCCAGCAGATGTACGATCCCAGACAACAACTGCAATTCACAGGTTCATTCATCGGCAAATCAGGCCTTTCAAACAGTAGGAGAAAGTCCCTCTGAACAGGAGGTTGCCCTCTACAGAGCGTTGGTCCAAGACTGTCACATCAGGAAATGAGGACTTCTTGTATCTAAAAAATCACAGACATCTGGAATCACTGAATCTTATCATTTTGCCCCTCCTTGGGAAAATTTGGCAAAAATTGCATTTAACTGTCTCTTGGGAATCTTTCAGAAGCTGATAATATTTATTAAAAGTTACAGAGCAGCACATGTAAAAAGGGAACGGAAAAAAAGCAAAAAGAAGACAAAAGGGAAAAACAATTTAGAAAGCATTTAGAGTACTGCTCTCAGTAGCCTAAAGGAAAACCAAAGAAGCAGGCATAAAATACCCATCTTCCATATTATTTTTAAATGATGTCAAGAAAAATTCATAACCCTCTAATTTAAACCCTGAGGAACACGTCACAACTATAAAAATTATAAAATTGTTCAAGGGGTTTAGGTCTTTTTCTATTTTAACCTACTCCAGACAGAGTGAAAAGTAGTCTGAAGTGAATGAGATTAAAGAGACATCTCCGGAGAGCAGTTGTCTTTTCTGTGTCTTGTTCATCTGACGGCCAGTACAATGAGCCTTTAATTGAAGTTCTTATATGCTTCAATAGTGATAATAGACTGAAAATGCAGAGAAAATTAAAGCATCCAATGTCATCTCCTCAGATAAAATTTGCCAATAAACTCAAACTCATAACTTATAAAAGCAGCAATATTCAATATTTTTTGTGCTGGTTTTATAGTACAAGTAATGGGTTTGGGGATTTGGGGACATTTTTATTTTCTCAAGGATTTCTTTCTCCAATACTTTTGAATCTGTATGTTTACTGGTTTCTCTACTATTTTCCAGGAAAGCCCTGAATCTTACTTCATTTTATGTGGCTTTGGTTTTTCCTTTTTTGTCTCACTGCCTTCTGAAGCCGCCATTATCCACAGTTTTCTTCAGTCTTCCTAGTCTTAACATAAGGATAGGGCTTACCCTTACAGTTATGAAAAACATTACGGTGATGCAAAAACATTGCCCTATCCCCTGGCAGGATCCCCAAACTCAGCCTCCACTGCAACAATACACAATTTAATCCACAGTATATTCCCAAACTCGAGTTACCCTGTTCTCCTTTTGTTTTAGCAGCCGTAACATTGAGGCATCATGCCTTCCCTTATTTTTTATGACTGAGGGGGAAAACACTCCTCCTGGAAGCCTCAGATACTCAAATCATCAGGCTTTTTCACCCAGCTTTCTACCCTTGAACTTGGCCTCCTGTTTCCATCCAATTGTCCTGAATTTATGGGCTTTGGGCAGCTCAACCAAATCAGTCCCCAGGCTGCTCTGAAACCAGCCAAGCTTCAGGAATTCATCTACATATTTAAGGTTTCGTACAACAAAGGGGGATAGGAGGGCAGAGGGGAGCCGACAGGTTAGCAGGGCTTCCCTTTATGATTCCTCAGGGGAAGAAAAATAACACTCTAATGATTTAAACAGCCTGATGTGTGTTGTCAAGGCCCATAAGTCAGCACCAAAGAGTTATATGCAATATACCCCATAGCAGCTAAAAAATGCATTTACCATAAAACAATACTGTGTTATTCACCTAATATGCTCCTCAAATCCAGCTCAAGCCCTTTAGTAGGTGACCAATTTAAATAAGGTAAAGCTCTGGAGATTGGTTATTACTGTACGCTGTACCTTGCAGAACAACTCTGTACTAATGATCTACCTGAGAAAAATCTCCTTTATATGCACTCCTTTTCTCTGGTCTCAGAAACCTCATTTCCACAATATCAAGGTATTTTAGAATGTAGTTAATTTTCAGTATAAGCAAAGTAAATGCTTCTAATTTAAGGAGCCTCCACAATGTTAAATCTGCAGTGAATTTGAATAAACTACTTACCTCAGAGAAAACTGGCAATCAAAATCACATTAATATTGTGTTTATTAGAATTCAAAAGCAGTGCAATATATGTATATTGTATTAAGCCTTCTTAACATTATTGGGAAAATCATTAATCTGTTAATAGAGATAACTTCAGTGGAACTCCATCCATCTAAAGCCAGCACTTCTGTTCTCTCTGACACACAAGATGTGTTAAGGAGACAGGAAATTGATTCTCACCCCTGTTCAAGGACACCTGGCATAAACAGATTCCCAGACTCGGGGATGCAGGGAACTGCATTAGCATTGTCCAACAAGGTGCATCCATGCCAGCCCTCTGCATCTCGGCAAGCTGCGTAAATCCCTCAGTGCTGTTGTCTGCAGGAGGCACCTACCATGTGGCTGTGGTATTTGCTCCCTGGCCAGCATGCCTCTGGTGCAGTCCTCCGTCCATCAGGCGTCTTTCCCTACGGGACACCTAGGAAGCTGCCCAGCGTTTGCTGTAAAGACCCACTGAATTTTGTTCTGATCTGAACAGGACGACTCTTCACCTTCAGGCAAAGTACCGTGTCAGAAGAGGACGTGAGCCAAGGAAGGGTTTGGCCCTAAGCATTTCAGGCTTTCTGAAATCGCATCTGAGCTAGCAGGAGATGCAAATTGGTAATAATGCTTTCCATGTAACCAACTATTATTCCTGTCCCTTAGCCAAGTGGAGAAGTTGAGGGTCACTACATTTTAATACAGGCTCTCTTAACTTTCAGTGTTATTAAGACCTTGTGAGTCACTCAAAGTAATGATTCCAAATTGGGGGAAAAGTAAGGTAGATAATGGACCCTACAGGCATGGAAGAGATTTTATTATCCCTGGGAGACACTATACAGAAATGTCAGACTGGACACCTACTGAAAAGTGCTGGAACCAGTGTCTTTCTGTAAAAGTGAGTAATGCTCAAAATAAATTCATCAAACTAACATTTGTTTTAATAAAATCCAGAGGGATTAGAGGTGGGGGGAGATTCTTATCTGATATCTACTCTGCTCATTATTTTTCTGTAAATTGAAGTGAATGAAAAGCAATTATAAATTGCTTTTAAAAAAAGCAATTATAAATTGCTTTTACTTCTTGGATCCTAAAACACTGTAAAAGTACTGTTCACCTAAACTTAGGTGTGATGAAGTGCAGTAACCCTTCTGCTAGAAAGAGGTAACTACCACAGTCCAGACGCTCCCACTACCATGAGCCAATTTTTCCAGCTTATTTCCCCTCCTTCCCTATGAAAGTTCTTCCCTACAGCTTCAGTTTTGCTTCAATTTGGTTTGTCTTTTAAACATTAGACAAAGAAATTCTAAGAGAAGAGTTGCAATTTCATTTAGGTGTCCTTGCCTGGAAAAAAACTTAGTTTCCAGAAGTAGAAAGCAAACACTATCCTGCCTGCTTTTGTAAGGCAAGAAGTAGTAGCTTAAATACCCATTAGATTCCTCAATTTCAAAGTCAAAGCCTTAATTAATAAAGTATTATTCATATTACTTTTAGTAATAAAGCAACGGGCAGAACCACCATGTTGAGACATAAGTTTCTACTCCTTTGGAAGTGTGGGTATATTTGCATAATTAGCAGAAGCTAAAATTAAAGATGTAATCAAAAACGCACTTGCCAGCTCAGGAGGTATTTTATTAAAATAAAGACAAGAAGTCTGTTAAGTGTCTGTTAGGTTTAACAGTAGGAATCTGAGGTGATCTGTCATAGTCATGGGCAAAGGCCCCAGGACACTTCTAGTAATCATTTGGTCTTTGGTGTTTCCTAGCCAGTGTTCCCTCTAACTCTGTTCTGCAGGTTAATATTTAGAAAACCTATTAGAAAATACTTCTGTTTTTTTTTTTCTTTTTTTTTGTCAGAAGTCCCTTTAATAGGCAAAGAATAGATATGACAGGGATTTCTGTGGTTATGATCATCAAGTTGGTTTTCTTTTTTATTTCAGAGACAGCTAATTTCCTGTCTTCTACTGATCTATCCAGGGGCAAAATGAAGTTCCAAGAAATCCCCACTTCATCACATTTCATTACAGGTCAGGTTTGTGTTCCCATATTTTATATTAGTCACACAGGTCCTTGTGACTGATTACTTAATATATCCATACTTGAGAATTGTACTTGAGCCAGTCCTGAACAACCGCTGCCAGTTCACTGCACCATTATTTAAAGACGTGAACTGTGTCTCCAAAGTCCTGTCTTTACATTTCACGTCCAGTTTACTTTTTATTCATATAAAAGCAGGTAATCTGGCAAGTAGGTTACCAGACTGCTTGTAAAGTTGTTTTTTTTTTTTTTTTTTTCTGAATGCTCTGTGCAGGTTTCTTTTATTTCTTTTTCAGTTTGAGATACCTTGTTCATGTGCATTATTGTTATTATAGTACAAACTACATCTACTTGCCAAACACATGCAATTAGGATTGGTTTTGTTCAGCCTGGTTTAGAATATACGGATTTCTTTACCTCATACTGCCAATGCAAATTGTTAAAAATAAGCCACCTGCTTCAACAAGCATTTATTTTCTTTAACGATACTTTTTTTTTTTTTTGAAAAGGAGGCTGTCTTCTACAATCATTATAAATTAATTCACATATGTTCACCAATTCATATATAGCTTTCTCCGATTAATATAGAGCTGGATATCAAAAGTAATGAGAAGACTGTAGGGTTTAACACTGTTTCTCCTCTCCTCTCTGAACTCTCTAGGTGCTAAATGATAAACTCAAGGTAATCTCTGTCTACTAATTTTAAAAGTTATCACTCCCCGCTCTCTGCTGCTCCTTCTGCAGGAGGCCACTCTCTCCACGGAAATATAGCTGAAAAAACCCATAATGTCCGCACCTCTGTGTTTTAGGTGGGGGAAGGAAACATGACCCCATGGCACCTGTTGGCAGAGGGACAAAGAAGAAAGAAAGGAGATACAACCTTTAACCATCATGGTAGTTCTTCTCCCCGGACAGCTCGGTAGTGCTCCATCAGGGGGATCCAGAGCAGCACCAAGTCACTCGCAGAGATGATGGGCAGAAGGACCACCCCAGTTTTCTCCTCTGCTATTTTGTAGGATATGTGCAGTTCCTCATTTGTCCAGACTTGCTGTTCTTTCCTTTAACTTCACCATTTATATATGCCATTTCCAACACCCAGATAAACATTTGGTTATGTTGTTTCTGCACGTAGATTTCTAAACATCCTCCTCCTTCTCACACTCCGTCCTTTGCTCAGGCACTTGTATAAGGCTTCTCTATTACTATTATTTCAATTCTCAGCTTTTGGGGTTTGTGTCCTATGAGCAGAAGAGATTAAAATCAATCACTGCCTCAGAGCATGGAGCATTTTCTGAAGGACTCTTACCTTTGTAGGTAGGAACAACCTAGTACGTACCTGATATACATCAAAGCAAAAGGTATAAAATGGGCTTTAACCTGATTAGTCTGGAAACAGAAACAGAATGAAAAGCTTATTGTAGGTACATGAAAGAGTTATTGACACATTATAAATCTTTGTAGCCCTCCATGTCCCCACCGTTTTAGACACAACAGAGCATCTCTTCAACTATGAAAGGAATGAAAGCCCCTGACTCTGCCTGCCTGTCTTTCCATTTGGGACATGGGCTTATCACACAATTGACAAAATTCAAAACAAGAATCTCAAAGTACTAATTAACATTTTTATGATTTGTTTGCTTGGGAAAGCTGCATCCAACCACAAAGAAGTCTACTTCAACTAGAAACACTAAAAAAAGTGTATCCAAGGAATATGCTATTTGTATGACAATATGTTTTCATCACAAGGATGAGATTGCATCAGAAACTTGTTATAATTTCCCAACATTTTGTAGCATTTGAGGTAAAAATATGCACCTTTTAAGAAATTACAATAAATAAATCTGTCATCTGTGCTTGTTTTCTTAAATATGTAAAGATTAAAAACTATTTTCCTTCTTGTCAGTCAAAACCAATAAATTATAAATAAATACAGAAGTTTCTTGGATAATAGGCACCATAATTCGACAGTTTACTTTTCTTTAAGATGTTCTATTTACATGTAGAATCCTTACTGAAGTAGGAACCGCAGTGTCTTTTCATAAAAACACAGACATTGCAAAGAGCCAGAGTGTCCAAGAGCACTTAAGGGTCAAAGTCAGGGGTCACTTACACCCATTAATTTCCATTGAATTCAGACATTATATAATGTGAGTGAAATCTGCACTTTAAAATTGTTCCAAATGCCTGAGGTAGTCCCTTAAGAAAAAGTGTATCCATTTGCCTAGCTGGGAGTACTGATATGAACGGGGCTTTTTAGAAGCAGATCCACTTCAACAATTATGGTAATTATACCTGCAAAGGTCAAAGCAGGAGTGATGCTACCATCAATCCAGCCCTTTCACAAAGAAAAAAACATGATGTGAAGTCACCATTCCCCCATCCATGTTCTTTATGAGACAGAGATCCCAAGTTAATTTCCACAAATAAAGAAGACAGATAATTTGCTGTAATGCTACTGTTACTCTACAGGAAGAAAAAGCGACCATGAAATGTAGTTTTATGACCAAAATTGAATCAGGATTTCTGGAGCTGATGCACATTTAAATATAATTTCATCTGAGAAGATGCAAAAGAGAGCTACAGTGCAAGCAAAAATCCTGTGAAGACAATAGCATAAGGAAAGGAATCATCAAATATCTGTCCCTAGGACAGATTTTTATAGTGTTAGGTTCTTTGCTTTAAATAAAAAATAAAGCAAGGGGCAAAGGCTGACTATGAACTATAATTTTCACAGTCAGCTATAGCTTTCACATTCTGCTGCTATACTACCTTCAGAAATCCTGTAGACTGAAGCAAGAAGTCAGACATATATGGGAAGTATAGTGACAACGTTTTTTTTTTAATATTAGTGGCACCATGAAAATGTTGGATAATTTTTTAATAAGTTTGTTTTAATCTAGTTAAAGACTGGCAACATGCTAATACACTAGTTCTTCTATTACTTATTTTTCTAATAAAATACATTGCAGCAATAACAGTATATCTTTATGGCTTCCATCTAGTTATGTATTTTTTGTATTGATGAGGCAATATTACATCATAGACTTGTTACACAAAAACATCAGGCATTAATCATACCTAGCTGCTTGTTCTTAAGGCAAAAATTAACATTGATAAGTAACTCCGATGAAGATTGTTCACACTTAACAAAACTATTGGTTTAGATTATTGCAAATTCTGAGAAAATACAATCCCTTAAAATTAGCTGGTGTTTTTAAGGTTTTAAGGTTTGCATATCAAAGGGAAGTACTAGAACCAAATTTTTATTGAATGAAAACTTAATATTTTGGAACAAAATATAACACAGGTGAATTCCATTAGCCCACTGAGTGTAAAGGAAGAAATAAACCAGTACCAGTAATGGTAAAAAAACAGAAGGTCTTTTTTCACAAAGCACAATCAAGTTGCCTTTAGAACTGAAACACTTTCTAATGAGTCACCTTTACAAAGGGGGTAATCAATTCACTTTTGAGGAAACACATCGTTGTTATATAAAATTGGAGGGTATCACATCTTCCAGGTAGTATTGAACCAAGTTATGCTCAGGAAAGTAAGCAAAGAACTCTGTCAGAAAAGTACAAATGAAGGTGCAATGTCAGCCAAAGGCTGGAGAGCTGTACGCAGGGGCAGTTTCTGTTCACCTCTAGACTGAGCTGTAGTTAGTTCAGGTAAGGCCCTGAATATAGGAAGGATCTGAACATTTCTGCCACCCGGTCAGAAAAACTCTGTTGGTTTTAAGGCTGCTACATTCATTTTTTTGTATCAGATGCTCAAAAAGACACAAATGTCTCGAGTTTTTCTAGGCATTATTTCTGTCCTCAAAGGTATCTCTGAGTTCGCACCTAACCCACAGAGTATATCGCTATTAACCAGAGCACTTCCACTTACGTTTAGACTTACTCAAAGGATGTGAATAGAAGAGATCATATACATTGAGAAAGACTCTTTATCAGTTGACCACAGAAAAAAAACAAAAGAAAGGACACCACAAATCTGCAGAGATGTGATTTAAATTAAAGTGGGGTTCATTTCATATATTTCATTTTGCATTTTATATTAGGTTGCAAGGAGGAACATGCATAAAGCTATTACTTTATAATCCACTTGGTTTAGGAGAACACTAGAAGGAGGCGTTATTGTATAGGAACAAAAACTGAAAATAAGTTTATAAAAAATTAAAACAAATCTTTGTTTTGTGATAGAAAGTTCAATAAACAGCGTGAATATATAGTTTGTAAATAAACATTACCATTAATTTTACAACAAAACACACAAACGAAATGCTGAGAAATACCCAGAAGTCTGTGGATAAACAAAGGGATTTTCAAAGGACTTAAATAATGCATAATTTGGAGAACACTTTTGTGTTTAAATAAAAGCTCACAACTTTTTTAAAATTCCTCTTTTAATAACACTACTGTACCAGAACAGCCTCCAAAGTTCAAGAGGATGAAGGAATGCCTCATACAGTTTTACAGAGATCTGGCTCAACCTAACTGAGGAAGGCTTTGTTTTGGGGGGGGGACGTACTGAGAACGTGTGCAGAGAAAAAATGGAGATGAGATGATGGGGGAGACAGAGCATCATCTCGTCTGCGGTGTTGTGTGCATGCCTCAATTTATCTGCTGCGTAATAGTTTGTCTGAATGCATAAAGTATGACAGAATGCGTTAGGGAGGGCAAGTAGGAAACCAATAGCTAAATGAGAATATTGAGTCCTGTTCCTCAGTGGTCTGACCTACATGTTTCCAGAAGGGCTGCAGACTGATTTTGCCAAGGCCAGAGTAAAAGACAGAACAAAAGGAATCATCAAGTGCCCAACCATGAGGGGAAAATATGGGGGAAGAATACTGGCTTATCAGAAAAAGAGACAAACAGAATTTCCTTAGGATGCTTTTGAGACAGCTCATTTAAAGTCTAAGCAGGTGACAAGCTGCAGGCAATTGATCTAATAGTTTGAGCCCTTTTTCTCTGACTGCTGTATGCAATTGCTGGGTGAATAGAAAACAGGTCTGTTTGTTCCAAACTTAATCACAAATGCTTGAAAAGCAGGACCTGACAAGCCTTAATTGCAATTTTGCCTTCATGTTGATACGGAGGGAAGAGGTAGGGAGTCCCATTTTAGTGTCTGGTCTAAGCTAGAAGAGATTTCCCTGACAGATGGATACATCTGAAGGGCACATATTCAACCAGTGGCAAGTTGGGGCTGTGGAGAAGGGGAATAAAAGCCTTTCCTGGTCTCTAACAGGATGGTAGATGCTGGAGGTTTGTGATCTTTATGAGACTACCTAGGGATTAGAAACCAGTAGACTTCTGATATGGAGAAAGGCAAGCAACAGTCTATCGCTGGGAAGAACATCTACAATGAAAACAGAGAAGGGAAAACATCATGTTCTGCAATTATTTCTGAATAATTGCACAAAGATTTCTCTAGGGAAGTATACCCAAGCCATATTTTACCATGTAGAATTTTTTTCAAAAGAGGCACCCATCACAGGACTATTTCCTCTATAAAAAAGTTTATTTATCATGCCGTAACTTTGACAAATTTAAAAGATGTATGACCTTTGTTAACTTCTAGGACTTTTTTGCACATATGGAGCAGCTAGTTTATCTTGTACTGCAAATACCTGAGCATATTTTAGTTTGATGTGAATCATAACTAATTGCATACTCCTAACAGCTCGATGGCACTGTAAACAGACATTATTTGTTATGGCTTTTTAAAAAAGAAGATGCATTTGCATGATTGCAAAAAATAAAATTCTAACAGCTATAGGATGAAATCAGCAGGAAGGAAAAGCTGAGGTACATCTCAGCAGGGGACTGCTGAGGAACTAACTCTGCGTTACTGCCCTTGCTGTGAACTAGCGACCGGTGTCATCAGGTGGTCTGTTTATATGGACCCGGCAGTAATAATTTCCCCCTGTGTTTGAGTAGAAGATGGTGAAGATGAACTTCTGCCCTGAACATTGTTCCATAAAAATGAATGAAGTGTTTGGCAGTTTGCTGAGGAAAGAGATTTTGCTATATTAATGTGCTAAATTTATTCTTTCTAATGTTGCTGATATCTGAGACTTGTTATCAATTCAGCAAAGCTATTAGTAGTAAAAGTGGATGGGCTTTTTGACCAAAACCAAGAAATCTGCAGAAAGGGGGTAAGGGAACAAAGACTGAAATGGACATTTTCAAGGTGTTGACAAAACAAATACAAAAAAACACTGAAAATTTCTTTTCAGGGTGTCCTTGGATTATTTTAGAGATCTTTAAACCTCTTGTCTTTTTTTCTAATTTACACATGTAAGACTGAAATACGTAAGACGTCAATCAAAATTAAAATATCAAGTATTTCAATTTTTGAATGTTACTTAACTGCTTCTATACCTCCAAAATAAAATATTTTAATGTAAAAAACCAAGATTTTTTTTCTTTAGAAAAACTCCTCTTTTACTGTTCCTACTGATTTAAAACAAACATACACAGATGACAAATTTATGCCTGATTTCAGTCTCCAGTTACAGCATATTCCACCAAGTGAACCCAGTGCTATATAAAAATCATTCCACTCTAAATGAAAGAGTTATTTTGATTGTCTTTCATGCTTCACTCCCCCTCTCTGAAGCATGCCAGTGTTCACGGTTGTCACTTCTAGCCTTGCCTTGCACTGTGTAATGACAAGGGGGGACTACGCTACTGCAGAAACCCGATTAGGGCAGAAATGCCAATTAGAATGGCAGGTTTGCCACCTTCTGAAGGGGTGCAACGTGCAGTCTTTTCCTCACAGTAGTGAGGTCGTGGTAGCTTTTGTAGCATCTTCACAGCTTTTGTATGTAGAGGTGGCATTAATGCTGAGCAATTGTCCTGAATTCCTTGTGGTTGTCTCTGTGTACAGATCACACACACTTGCAAGAAGATGTCGTAGTCCCTTCTTTTGCCCTGGAGAGGAAATCCAGGACAATCTAGCTACAATCTTTGCCCATACATTTTTGGTAAATCTAGTTATTCTGCTCCTTTCTCCTGAATCTTTTCAACACGCTGACCATCATAACTGCTGTAACCAGTGCCAGCACAAAAGACAAGTTATTTAATTTTACTGAGCCTATAACAGAGAGCACAGGATGTCCAAATCCAGTATGCTGTATGCGAATCCAAATGAGAGCCATCTGTAGACATACACCAGGATGTATGCTATCCTGTAAGCCCTCGAGCACATATGAGGTTAATTGTTTTTCAGTTCAAAAATGTCACTTTTCTAAATGCAGTATTATTTGTTTTGAAGAGAAATGAAAAGAAGGAAACAATAGGCTGTGCAGAACAAAACAATTTAGTTAGGAAATAATAAGCATCAGAAGAGTGGGATATGTGCCATACGGCAAAGCTCATTTACCAACAGGGTATTTGAAAAATGACAACGAGCGTGTCCTTAGTACATAGGAGCCTTGAAAGGAACAATAGCATGTAAGACATCCTGGGCCAGGGGGGAGAGAAGAAATCCTTCCCCCTTCATCTAGGGGTGCATGGCTTAGCCAAACCAAATACTCAATGTGCCAGGTCCTGTACCATGATGCCCTGCCAAGCTTTGACTATGGACTGGCTTACCTCTGTGCCTGTCTGTCTCAGTGTTTGTAAAATGAGTTCTTGAACCAATTACCAGACTGATTTTTCAACTTGTGGTAAAACAATGGGGTATTAACAACTCTATTACTTCCTATGTATACTATCAATCTGAACAGCGTTCTCTGTGCCCTCCCTTAGCCTTTCTACAAGCAGTGAGAAGGAAGGACTGTGTAGATGAAGGAAACACGTCTCAGACCTTTCCTTAGGAAAACTCATTAATATTCTGCAGCGATATTTTGTAGGCTGTTAGTTTCCATTTTACTGTTAACTCAGCTTACAAAAAACTTTACACTGCTGTTTCTCCATCATTAGTAATATTCTGATGTTTTATGTTTCTCTGCAGTATCCAGGTATGGCTGGACTCATAAGTAACAAGAATATAATGAATACAGTCAAAATCCTAGGGTTTTACTTTGGCAACCTACATGAAATTTGGGAGGAAAGCAGAAGCAGAGGCTGCAAGAGGAAAGGGCTTGCAGAAGGCAATGGGAAGTCATGCAAATTTAATGCAAATAAAATAGCTCCCCGTTACCCACAGGCATCAAAGCTGGAAGAGATAGGATTTTTGTCTGGTGATTAAGACAACTCCTAACCACTCTTCCAGCTGCTATCCGCTCCTAAGAAGTTATTTACTGAAGAGTTAGGAAGACAGCCTAGCCTGAGGAGAACTGAAATACTCTGATTAGAACTGAATTTTACAGGAAATTTAAAGATGGAGAGTAGAATGTAGAGAGTTTGGAGGAATCTGCAAGAAGTAATTCTGGATTACTTTTCCATTTCATGTTAGCAGGAGATGCAGGGCCTGCAGAAATATTTTTAAAAATGCCATTATTTTTCATGTTAATATATAACTTATATACACATGCCTATGTACATATTCCTGTTATGTTATTACCTCACATTTTGTGTCAGAAACCAAACTTAAGGCACCTAAGTGTCTTTGGGAGACCAAACATAGTAAAGGCATTATGGCTATATCAATTCGCTAAAAATAGTCAAAGCAATTTGCGTAACAGAATAAGAGGAAGTTAATTTTTTTCATACAAAACACAGGAATGGTTCTATATACAGTGAAATAATATCCCAAATACTTGCAGGCCAGGCATAAATTAATTTTTGTCATTACCATTGTCTAGCTTTTTTAATTAGTTTATACCCACACACACATTCATATGAATATGACTTTTTGCTAGTATCATTCAAAGTATTTTAGAGGCCTGGATGAGGAAGCTTCAGGCTTCAGAAAAATCAAGGGTCTTGTTTAAAGATACCCAGCTTGCCAGTGGCAGAGCCAACGCCCCCCAAACCAAAAAACTGTTTCTAATATCATCATCCCAGACGTAGCTCTCAGTGTAACCATGGTGCATCGCAACATGAGCTTCAGTTTGCAGGAGGGTAGGAGCATCCACTTATTTTGAGAGTTAGTTTGCTGCAGTTCACCTCTCGTGAGAGTGGATACATAAGAGCTTTGCTTAGCTGGTGACTTTCAGGAAGCAAAAACTGTCTCTGTTCCACACAGGTTCTGTATACCAATGTCAAACAAGGAAGGAAATTCCCCAGTATGTGCTTAGTGTGAAAAGGAGGAGCAGAGAAGAGCTGCTTCACTCATGTTTGGTACTTCAGATTGTCAGGATTTCAAGGCTTCTGCTGACTGGTACAGCAGAGCAGGATCAGCCCTTTCTATATTTTCACTTTAGCTGTCCCCATTCTTCATCTTCCTTGATTAATCAGCAATAACAATTTAACAGCGCTGTAGTCCCTGCAATGCTCCATCCATATATATTCTGAAACAGATCCATTCTGATGGCTCTACTGTTCTTGAAGAACTCTGGATTTTTCTAAACTTCAGTGCAGGATTTCAATTAATGACATGCATTTGCAATAGGTTCAGCACATCCTGGATGCATAAACCTATTAAGACTCAGCTGTAACACTCAGAAGTGGCTAATTCCAGGATTTCTATATACTACACAGCTTGGTGAAAGCAGTAAAGATGCCAAGAAATCATGGATGAACACATGAAGCCTTACAACATATCCACACATGACTTAGAGATGGAGAAAGAGGCCTTGTTCCAGGAATAATAGAAGTTTACAAGCCCTGTATATTCTACAAAGTGTGGATTTTTCTGCATAATTTGTAAAATTTAAAACAATATATTATCTTTTCAAATCCTTTCTATTTCTTGCCAATGTATGATAAATACATACATGGGTGAAAAACATGACCAGTTATTTTGGTATCTCTATGGCTAAATGAGAATCTATTCTGCTCATATAAACCTTAAAAAAAAAAACCCAAAACCAATGAAATTGCTTCCTGTCTGAACACGCTAACAGATGAGAACCATATTTGTTTACCCCAACTGTGGCACTGAAGTAGAAGAAAAATGCAGCTATTGTGTAGCTGCATCAGCATCCTCAGATCTCCAATTAGATATTCTACTGGGTGCTAATCCTGCCAAAGACACCCATTAACTTCTGCATACACCCAAATACTCGAGCTGTTGTGTGGCTACCAGGTCTACCTGGCTATTGTTACAGAACATCTTACCATCTAAAGGTAGGACAGTCATTTCAGGAAAATGAAAGGCAGGAAGTCATATTCATCATGCTTTTAATTTCTTACTGTGAACTGCAAGAAAAATTTTCAAGTAGGCACCATAGATTTTGGGAAACTTGTTATATTGCTGAGACATTGATTTTTGCATTCAGTCTGGCTGCTGCTTTAAACTTAATTTGTTCTGGCAAACTAAAGCAGATTGCAGACAACCAAGAAATTGATATCTCCAGGCAGATTCCACCCCATATTGTAGTAACAAAACAGCATTGTAATAGTGCCAAACCATCAGCCAGTGGTCAAGGTGGGGTACATACTTTATATCATTGTGGTTCAAAATGTTCTACTCGGTTTATCTGGTCAGAGCTGAGCTGTGCTGGATGTCAAAAAAAAAGCAAAAATTAAAACATAGTGCTTACCTTCAAAAATTCCCAGTGTCTGAGCACTGCAATTCTTACATAGTACAGCCAGCCATTGAACTACAGCTCCTCAGCTTCCAAGACAATTTAAATGTGCAGAAGCATGTCAGGAAGAAGTGCAAAAGCAAAGTCTGAACAAAATGCTCTCCAGAGAAGCAATGTCCACAAAGGTATCAAATCAAGTCACAGATGGTTCATTATGTAGGCATTATTTCTCATCTTAAAAACATTTACACTGAATTTATGGTGATTTCTGCAACCTCACCAAGCTCCCTTAAAGCTTCTAATCAGAAGCTTTCTTTTCAGTCCATTATGAGCTTAACTTGCATAACTTTTCTGACCCCATTACACATTTTCTTTCAATAGCCATTATTCACAACAAGTTTATAGATTAAAGTGACTTTTCTTTTACCTTTCACCTGCTTTGAATAAAGTATTACTTCACTTCATAGTAAGATTCAAGATATCCCTTCCTCCTTTATTTATCATATGCACTGACTACATTAATTTCAAATTAGGCTGCAGGCTATTTTGGGCAGGAGTCGTTTCCAGTGGGGTACTGCAGAGCATTCACTACAAAGGGGTTTGCTACATTTGGGCGTTAGCAGAGTACAATAACAGATGCTATTAACAACAAAAGAAGCTTTAGGTTCAAAGATCAGGCGAGGTGATGTCTAAAACCAAATGAGACAATTTCATTCTGCTGGCTAGCAGATAGTGATCACTTCACAAAATGAATTCAGTGTTTGCAGCTTCTGCTGAGAATATCTGATCGATGGGCATCCTGGCTGGTGCCACTTGTCAGAGCTGTCAGAACATAACCTTGATGTGTACATTTCAGCACTGCCTGCTTCTCTCTGTCACTCTCACTGTGTCGAGCTCTAATTTGTTGATTACAAATTGACGGTCATTTTGGCATTACTGATTTTCTCCATTTAACATTCCTGATGCTGCTTCTCCACTCTGCTCTTTATATAAGCACAAGAGAGGTACAAAGTAAAAGCTAAGAAACCACATAAAGAAACTTCAGATGAATCTGGCATACTTGCAGAATGGTAGCTTGAATTAAGCTAGAATATGTTTCTTCTTTTCTGCATGCTGATTTTAATTTTTTTTGACTAAGCAATTTTCTAAATTGAAAAAAAATTACTATAAATTCAACACACAATACAATTAGTAAGGCCATTTACATTTTTAAAGCCTAGAATGGCAGCATATTACCATTTTAAGCTTAATATATAGCAAACATCAGTGAAGAGCTATCTGTGTGAAGATTTTAATAACATCATGCAGTGTGTATAAAGTTCCTATCGTAATAGTAAGAGCATGATGACTCATGGCAAATTAACATATTTATTAGTCAGCAAAACTGGCAATACAAAATTGCTGGAGAAATTCAAATCATATAATGGGCAAGGCAAGACTTAAAACTGTTACAGATACAGAAATAACCAAATCCAACAGAAGTTAAAGCTCAGTTATTCTTCAGTAAGAGTTGGTTAGAAGTCCAGTAACGTTTTATAAAACCACAGGCACGATGGTGTAAGAGGAATTAGTACTGCAAAGGCGACTGAAGCACCCTTGAGATGTAAAGGGATGGCTCAAAACGCGCGTATCCCTCCCCTACAAGCCGAGGGCTCTTCTCTCCCTCAGGAGTGACCTCGGTGGGTGCCCGGCCCGAGGGGAGTCCCCGACCGCAGACCCGCTGCTCCCAGCAGGACCGATCCCCAAAATGTCCTCCAGCGGGACCCCGTTTTATACCCCTGTCGAATCTGACTGGGGTCATCAATCCCTGTTGGCCAAGACGGTCACCTCATTGTACCTGGCACGGCTCCATTGGTTCGACCTGCGGCCTCCAGGGTTTTCTTCCCCTTCTCCCGGCCTGGAGGAATTTCGTTTCCTGCCAGCAGCATGGGGGGGGATGGGGACGTACTGCCACAAAACCAGGTGGGATTATCCAAATGAAATACCACTGGAATTAATATATAAATTTTGTAACATAGTACAGTATTGGAAAAGTGAAAATATACCTTGAAGGTAGAATGCTTAATACACAGTAATTCTTAGAAACTGTAGAGATTTTTGAATCTTATGATAATAATATAAACATTTTGTGCCATTCAGAGAAAAAAACTCCTAGGTGACTGACATAGAAAAGCAGTTTCATAGAAGAAAAAACATAGAAGAGTATGTCATATGTTCATTTTTATGAGCTATGCATGTAGTCCAGTCTGTAAAGCAGTGAAACTTCGTATCTCTGGGAAGCTCAGAAAGGTAATAACTTGGTAGACACCTGGAGAGTGTTTCAAATCCTAACTGTAGGGATTTTGTGCCATTTATGACCCTGGAATAATTGCATGGGACAAGCTTGTATGACATATGACCCACAAGAGACAGAGATCCTTTGAAGAAACTGCTAAATACCAGGCATGAGACCCTAGTGCTTCTAAAATGGCACCAGATGACTAAGTTTAAGCATCTGTTCACCCCTGCTTGGCTGTCTTGCTCTAGCAGCTGATAAATGTTGTTGTCACTCATAGCCCTCCATTCTTCCTTCCCTTTTCAAGCAACTTGCTCTTCAAACAAATGGAAAGCAATAGTCACTCCTACCTTCAAAAAAGGGCAGGAAGAAGGACCTAGGGAACTACAGACCAGTCAACCTCACCTCAGTCCCTGGGAAGGTGATGGAACAATTAATCCTGGAAAATATTTCTAGGGACATGTGGGACAAGAAGGCAATCGGGAGTAGTCAGCATGGATCCACAAAGTGGAGGTCATACTTAACCAACTTGAAAACCTTCTATGCTGAAGTGAGTGGCTTGGTAGGTGAAGTAAGAGCGGTGGATATTGTTTACCTTCACTTCAGTAAGGATTTCATACTGTGTCCCAGTCCTCATAGACAAACTGTTGATGTATGGACTGGATGAACAGACAGCGAGGTGGATTGAAAACCGGCCGAATGGCTGGGCCCAGCGGGTGGTGATCAGTGGCACAAGGTCTAGCTGAGGGCTAGTAGCTAGCGGTACAACCCAGGCATCGATACTGGGTCCAATCCTGTGTAACACCATCATTAATGGTCTGGGTGAGGGGGCAGACTGTATCCTTAGCAAGTTTGCTGATGATACAAAACTGGAAGGAGTGGTTGATATCTCAGAGGGTCGTGCTGCCATCCAGAGGGACCACGACAGTCTGGAGAAATGGGCTGACAGGAACCTCATGAAGTTCAATAAGAGGAGCTGTGAAGTCCTGCACCGGGGAGGAACAGCCCCATGCACAAATATATGCTGGGGCCACCCAGCTGGAAAGCAGCTTTGCTGAAAAGGACCTGCAGGTCCTGGTGGCCCCTAAGTTGAGCATGAGCCAGCAATGTGCTCTTGTGGCAAAGGCAGCTAATGATGTCCTCAGCTGCACGAGGAGGAGCGTTACCAGCAGGTCAAGGGAGGTGATCCTTCCCCTCTACTCAGAACTGGTGAGACTCCAGCTGAAGTATACTGTGTCCAGTTCTGGGTTCCTCAGTGCAAGACAGACATTGGAGAGAGACCACAGAAGGTGCACAAAGATGATTAAGGGACGGAAGCATCCCTCCTGTGAGGAAAGGCTGAGAGAACTCAGACCGTTCAGCCTAGAAAAAAGAAGGCTCAGGGGGCAATCTCTTTAATGTGAACAAATATCTGAAAGGAGGGCGTAAAGAAGACAGAGCCAGGCTCTGCTCAGTAGTGCTCAGTGACAGGACAAGAGGCAAGGGGTGCAAACTGAAACACAGATGGTTCCCTCTGAACATCAGGAAACCCTTTTTTTTAACTGTGAGGGTGGCTGAGTCATGACACAGATTGCCCAGAGTGGTTGTGGAGTCATCTCCATGCAGATATTCAAAAGCCATCTGGCCGTGGCCCTGGGCAACTGGCTCTAGGTGACTATGTAAGCAAGAGGTAGGACCAGAACACATCCACAGGTCCCTTCCAACCTCAACTGTTCTGGGATTCTGTGAAGGTGAAAACTAAAGGCCTTTTGATACTGCAAACATTCAACCCACATCCCTACATGCCTAACAAAAAATAACAACATTCAAGTCCACAGGGTATGAACGTCCCAGCATATGAATTCAGGAGTCTTTTAACTCCAAAGTCCCTCTCAGCATAGAAGACTGTGTGCAGTCTCAAATTACAGGGGAACTACTATGTGTAACTCCTGAAGGTGTTCTCACATGCTTGGAGAAACTCATGCATTGCTACAGGTATTCACCCGCCTATGATTTACACACACTTACATAGTAGTGCATATATTAAGCATGCATGTGCATAATCATGAAAAACACTCACCTGCATCCAGAAAATTAGATTCTTAGGTTACAACAGATAGCACCTCTCCTTTAACATGCTTCAAATTGCTTTATGTTTGGGGCTTCTCTCCAGATTAATAGAGGCCCATGGCAAGCTCCACAAATATTGCTTCAATTACTATGGCAAAAGTTCCAATATATTATAGGGGTAATCTCTATCATGCATTTTATGCCAGTGGTTTTGTGGGCATTACATTATAGTATTTTATCTTCTGTTTTTCTTTTTGTGATGAAGTTCATTAAACACATTTCTTCCTAGATCCTGTTGTATTCACTCTGATTCACTAAAGCCCTCTGAGACCAAGAAAAGCCTCCAGGGTATATATGCTCAAAACAAACCTGAAACTCTGGAGAACATTCATTTTTCTTTGCATATCGACATACTTAGTTCAATTTGTTGCAGTAATATTAAAATTAAACAATGAAAAAGCAAGGAACTGTGTAGGAAATATTCCTCCTACACTGCTGGAAAGACTTTCCTTTTCAAACAAGTAAATCATCTCTCTCTTGCTGTTTGTACTAAAAAGTAAAACATAAAAACTTACTGCAATACAATGAACATTGCCCAGCTACCTATCATACACATTTTCCTGCAACATTTGCTTTAAAATGCATGAGTAACATTGCAAACCAGTATATGGCTACAGAAAGAGAACATTTGACATATACTGTAAGTTACATTGTTATAAAAAAAAAAATAAATAATTAGAAACCCTTGTTTTCAACAATGACAGCAGACATCTCATACCAGCCAAGCTCTGAAGCTGTTAGACATTTGGCAGGTCTCAATAACTGTTAAACAGAAGCAAGTGAAACAGTAGGAGATACAAATATTATAAGTTTATAATTCAGACAGCCTTGTCACAGTTGAACTCTTCCTTCATAAATTCTGATTATTTTCACTTTTTTTCAAGAAAAGTGGAAAATTCCATAGTCTTGAGTACTTTCTGTCTACTTAGAAAAATCTAAGCTTGGAAAAAAAATAGCTGTTCTGAAGCAGTATTTGGGTTATGTTTCAGTCTTATAGGAATTCATGAGAGAAATTTAATTTAGAAAAGGGAGAAAGAGGTGGATGGAACAAATACTGTACCTTTCAAATGTCAAGAAAGATGACAATGGCCTGTCCATATCTGAGGTCTGATTATAAACCAGTTCCTAGACTACCTTTCCTATTAACAATAGAAACTCTCTAGGGAGCCACATATTTGCAGTTCCTTATTTCATATCTTCAGGCTTCAGATCCCATTTACATATGGAAATGGGAAAACAGAAAACAGAACGATCACACTTCCTTCAACTCACCTCTCCTTTATATTTCAAGGATGCAAAATAGAGCACATACTTGTCCACACTCTTACGAACTTTCAAATTAGGTTTCACCAATTATAGATCACCTACATGCTATGAATTACATATCCATATATATACATATCCTGTATCTATAACTGGTCTCTCTCTTTCATTGCAGAACAACTAGGTTGAAAACAGTGAGACTAAAAAAACACAACTTTTTAATATATATAAAGCTGAAAGGAAATTTACAGTTAAAGGTCACTTTAAATTGAAAAGGTATTGAACAAAATAGTAAAAATTATTTTGAAATTTTATTCAAAATATTTTTGTTATTGTAGAAACAATCAAGAAAATATGGTAAAAATTTGACTTAAGCCTGTAATTTTTGCATAAAAATTATAAGCATTTCACCCCTCTCCAACAAGAATTTCTAAGAAGAAAAATCCATGTGGCATACCTGAAATTTGTTACTGTGCCTTTGGACTAGCCATAAGGCACACTATCCAAATGTCATACAGTAACATACCAGGAATGTTCTTATTCATTCACTAAGATACAATTGGTAATGCTTGAAAGTTCTGCCAAATTACCTAGTCTGCCCCTGTGAAGCATTTTTTCTCTTCTGTGAACCTCCAGGAGACTTATTTTGAGATTAGAGGGGGTACAACAGTTTGTAATTCTATTTTATTGACTTTTTTTTTTGCAACCAAGACAGATTATTTTGCATGTTGTTGAGAAAGTATTTTATTACAAGATACTATACTGGTAGGTTTCAGAGATAACGTCTGCAGCCTTCATCTGCTGATTGCTGGTTCGTTGCTTACAAATAGTTCTTTTGCATTTTCATACTGTCTTGTTTATGCAAACGTGTTGTGATTTGTGGCTGTATAGTTAAGTATGTCAGACAATATATGGTATGTAAGTAATAGATAAAGAGGACAGTAACACAAGCTGGCAAAATTAATCAAGAAAGATAACTGACAGTTGCTGTTCTCTCCTGCCAGTAACACTTTTTTTTTTTTTTTTTAACTGAGCTACAAAGGAAGAATTTAGCAGAAATTTATCTGGGTGATGTTTACCCACAGCATCATGAACATCTGAAATCTGAAATGTAGTAGGCTTTTTACTACACTTTGCATTACTTGCTGTATAAGTTATATGAAAAAAAGGATAAAAATGCATGCTAATCAACTATGTGTTTCATATGAGTAAAATTCTGAATCTTGCACAAATCTCAAGTAACGACTTGATCCACAGTATGCTTTTGATTAGTAACACCTATTTCTAGAGGCTTCAGTGGGCTTTGGGTTAGGCCCTAAAAGGGCAGAGTGGGATCTGAGTAACAGAATCGAGCTGTTAAAGTCATACAGCAATATGTGATCCACCAAATAACTCCAGGTAAGTCCAGCACTACTGTTTCCTCAGCATCTATATACTTTCTTGTGCAGGATAATGTTTTCAAGGTGGATCCAAATAAACCATTACATTGACATACATATGTTGGTAATAACGTGGCCAGGCCCTTTGGTACCTCACTTCCATCCCTGAAAAGATGATATATTCTTAGAGCAATGATGTGTTTCATTAGGTTGTGGTAAAATATTCCTGAAGGTATAATAGCGTGGATGCTGTACTTGGCTAAGCCAACTCTCAGAAGAAGTGGTAGTGATGACAACTTAATTCAAGCCTTCCAACTTTGATATTAGCACAGCTGTAGAATGCTGCTAGGGACATCTTAAATGTTAAAATTGGTCTTCAGTGAAGTGACCCTCAAATATAGCCTTTGGAAATATTGGGGACATTACAGCTGCTTTCCTTAGGCAAGCAAGGTTCATATGTACCTTCTTTCAGACCCATTAAGATATCTTCAGACCCAGCTAAGAGGTTTGCCACAGAACAAAAAGATTAGCACAGAGTACCTGCTGCAGAGATTCTGACTCAACCTATTTCAAAAAGATCTATCATTTCTATTTGCAGATGACATTAGAGCTGTGCTTTCTGATATTTGTATTTATCAATAATAGGTGAAAAACCCTAAGAGAAAGGCAATGCATATGCTGAACTACCTGAGGAGAAAGCCTAAAGGCACTGGAGCTTGAGATTTGGACCGTAACTCAGAGAAACATACAGCTGCCAGTGGAGACAAATAATGCCTATTAATTTAAAATTAACATTTTGCTTGAATCTGAAAATTCTGATCTGAAGAATAGCTTTACAAATCTTTACAAGTCTTTCTTTTTTTGTGTCCAAGGACTTGGACTGCTTCACCTACTCTGTCTCTGGGCAGCAGATTCAGTACCCTCGCTGTAGTTCATCAGCTCATTTGTGCTGCTTCATGATGCAGAGCTGCAGCTTGAATGAATTAGGGTTAAAAGTAAAGTGGTTTGGGTTTTTTTTCTTATGGTAGGCCTGTCCACATGGCAAGTGGTTTCATAGTACTTACCCTAATTCCTGACCTTGTTGTTATGTGTCATGGTCTTGAGTCAGGAGTGTTGTCTCATCTATTAAACAGGAAGGGAATAGCTGGCCTAATGGCACCTTTAATTTTCTTACCACTTAAAGAAACTACATTTAAAACATGGCTTTCTCATCTCCATAAATTGGCACAAGTCAGCATTCAGGTCAAACAACCTATGTAATTCTCACTCCTGGCCTCTGTGCGCTAGCACAAACATCAGCTAGCATTCGGAATGCTTTTATTCATATTTTTTATTCATCCAGATAGTTTTAATACAGGCTATTTCCCCAAATGTTGTCTGTTATGTAGCTTTACAAATGCCTCTACCAACAGAAGGGAGGGGACGGTGGGAGGTAAGTAGGGAACTGTGGTCAGGGCAGCAGAATAACTGTACTACCTTCCTTCCTCAGCCTAAAGGCACTGTGACTGCACTCTGAAGTATGCAGCCTTTCCTTGGATGCTTTACAAAGGTGGTGAGAAAAATAAGAGTTGGCAGAATATGTAGTTTTGTCCAAAAGTTTGGATTCTGATGCTTTCACATGCACACGGTATGAAACGGGAGCACTTTGGCTCTTGACTAGGGTGGTAGCTAATTAGTACATCTATATGGCAGATTTTTAACTATGGAATTCAATTTCTACATGAGCTGGAGACTTTGTACATAGATGTAAGTCAAATTAAGGGACTTCGGAGAGTTCAAGGGAGAATTTAGGTGTCCGTGCAGACTTAGCCTTACTTAGCTCTGTTCCTCTTGGATGAGTGGTTAGATCAAGTCATAATCAATTTTGGTCAGAAAGTGATTGCATGTTCTTACAACCAGATGTGAATCAAAGCACCTAAGTTGAATAGGGCATCCAGTACTATGGAAACTTAGTAGAAATGTTCATAACAAAATAATAATATTTTTTAAGGAAAACCTTTTACTGGCAGCATGAGATTCAGTAATGTTTTCTCACATTTTCCCAATGCTCTGCCTTAGGTTTACAAGGATTCAGAAGGTCTCCTTTACAAATTGTTTTAATATTTCTGTGAAGGTAACAAAGTGTCCAACTGCATATTGAAATAGTTCTGAATTTTTTTAAAGTATAGAGTTTAAAATGGAAATGCAAACAATACATTTTGTAAATTTTTTCGAAGGCATTTAAGCACCCAGACAGAAGAACTTACCTGCCAGACCTCCTTCTTATTACATAAGTGGGAAGTCAAGAAAAAGCAAAAGCCAGTATGGTTCTGATCCTATTTTAATAGCAACACCTCAGTGTTATTCATTTCACAGACTGCAAAGTTACTTTGAGGATCAGTCCAAAATTTGAAAATATTTTAATTCAGATACTTGAATTATGCTCTCTTCCTAAGTGTCTAGCTAATTGGTATCCACATTAACCAGTTTGGTTGGGAATAGACATGCTGCAACACCTTCCACAGAAATGAACACAAAAAATCCTGGTGTATTTGCCCATGCTACTGACATTTTCACCATGCACAGGAAAGGCAAAGACTTTTAAATAAGAGGGGGGATTGGCAAAAATGAGAACAGTTACTGTTGTGTCATTGCTTCAGTACCAGAAATTTTCAAATCCCCTTTCAAACAATGCCTCTGGATGTTTTTATGCTTGAGATATTACAAAACTGAAGGAGATCTTCATATTAAAAGCACACTAAGTACCCATTTCGAACATGTGGTTACACTTAGAAATAATAATGTTCATAATCTTTCATTAGTGAACTCAAGACATTATTCAATGGATTCCAGCTCATACTAAAATTGTACAGCTCCTTTGACCTCCAAGACACTTAGAAAATGCTAGTTGCCTTCTCAGAGGTTCCAAAAAGAAAAAGTAATTGTTATGTATAACCACTTGGTAAAATATAATAATTAGGAAACTTTTAAAATTTTTTGTGGTTTTTAATAACTCTTTGCAATAAGCTAACACTTTCATCCTGAATCACTACTAACCTGGAAGCATATCATATGCTGTACACGTCTGGCATTGCACAGGTAGTCGAACTTGTCATAGTAAGAAAGATGTTTCTCTGGACATGCCACCCATGTTTGACAGCTGACAACCAAAAGATTCAGCTGCATGAAAAAAAATGTGCAAAATTACATTCAGCTGCTAAAAGAGGAGTTCATTTACAAGAAAGAACTGAGTGCTTGGAAACAGATTCAACTAATTACCTGTACAAATTACAACTATATGAGGGAACAGAAAATAGATAAGCTTTTTCAACACTGTGAAAAATGGTAGGTTATTGATCCAAGTATGCCATTGCCAGATTACTTCAGAGTGTAACGGAACCTCGGGTGAAAGATCCAATACATATGTAAGGTATTGTATCTGTTTTTCTGGTGGTCACATTTGTGATCCATGTGTAAAAGAAGAGAAATCTTTGTTTTACGCCTTGAGATGGCAGAAGGCTTGGATAACCCTGAGGTGATCCACAAGAAATGACAACCATTAAATGTATAGTAGCCATCCTATTTCCATCTAAAGTGTTTAGGACTGCTGTATAAACCTCTGAAGGTTAAAAGAAAGAACTAAAAGAAAGAAACTTCAGGATAACAGTCTCCAAGACCTGTGGCAGGACTGTGGGATGTTTCTCACTTATACTTTCATTTCATAGGATATGTCTGGCAGACAGAAAGGAAACGATTGCTTCAAAGAGAACTTTGAGGAACATAATGAAAAGGCCAAACAATAATCCTTATCTATCAAATCCATCTCAATTTTTAATAAACTCCTCTGACATTTTCTTCTTTAAAACATCTACAGCTGACTCAAAAATTTCAGCAGCTAATGCCAAATGGTTTTGATATGTCATCAGACTTGTATCACGTTTAAATGTCAGTGTGATACAGGTTAACACTCAAGAATGAAGATTCTTCAATTATATTCTTGGTTCTACTAATAATTCTCAGGTTGATTTCCAGCAAATGACTCATTGATATTTGCTTGTATGTAAAGAGGTCAAAATGATACCTTTGTGTCCACAGATTCCCCACTCCAGAACTACTCATGGCGCTCAAAGGTGAGGTCCAAGCAGAGCCAAAATTTGGCATTATACCAAAAAGCACATCAAAAAAGCATCATGCTCACTGCTTATCCTACAGCATCAGGGACCAAGTGAAAATGTTTGTGGGCAGGAAGCTCAAGCATCCAAAAAATGTTTTAGGATTAATTTAGTAACAAAAGCCTACGGAGGCATTTCACAATACCATGTCAAAATTAAACATATTTAAGAAACTGAAATTCTGTGGCTGACTCTATCAAGACCTGCTTCTGTCTTGGTTGAGCAGAGTAACTCAATATCTGTCTCGCAACCAAGCCTGTTGGAGGTATAACAATTAGGTGCTCTTGCATATAAGTGCCTTGGAGATCCTAAACCCTTTGATGTATTGTGCATCTCTCTAAAAAATATGAACAGTATTGAACAGAAAAAACATTTATTTAAAAATATGTTGATGGCTGTGACAACAGGTGATTACATCAAGTTATGGGTTGTCACCCCAGGGCTATTTCATCAGGGACGTGCTAACTCATTGAAGACTTTACCCCTTATCCTACCATATGACAATATGTCCCTTCAGAATAACTTAACCGCTTTTACTGGGAAAAGCATTCCAAGATACAGGAATCCAGGTTAGCCTTCTTACTTTTCTGAATATATTATATCCAAGGAAAAAAATCCATTACAGATTTATGATCATCAGAGTTCTCTTTAAGAAGAAATTATACTTAAAGAAAATCTTCTTTGTTTTCCTTTTTTTTTATTTCAGCACAGGAAAGGTTTAATTCTCATAATAGGAAAATAAGGAAGTGAGTAGCTGAAAAGCAAATATACCACTAAAATGTGATCCCAAATACTACTAAGAGTAAGGTTCATCCTTTGACATTGAGGGAGTGGGCTAATTCAGGAATCTAGCTTTGCCTTTCTGAGTTCTGTCAGTCTGTATCTTCTCTGCCACTATGTTCAAACACAATCCTCCTGTCTCTCCTTCATACACCTTTTGAAAAGTTATTCCACTGAAAGCACAGCTTTTCTATTTATACTGCCTTAGGCTGTGATGATTCACGATTTAACCATCTCCTACTTCATGTAATATGTCACATACCAGATAAAAGCATGAGTCTGAATTTGTACCACACATACCTCATTTAATTCATCATAGAAGCTCACTTTCTTCTCATTGTGGAGACCACATATATTAATAATAGAGTGGAAAATGACATTTTGAAAGCCATCCTCTTTAGTTTCAGAAGTTCTTGGTATCATAAATGTCTATCAAGTAGTTACTTCATGAGATTTTGTTGGGTTTTGTGGTCTTTTTACTTACTGCATCAGCCTTTGAAGACAGTATCTAAACCAACAGACTACACACAAGGCTAGGTAGGGCATGACGCTCTTCCCAGGTCTCTTGTTTGAGCTAAGATACTGTGCAGCATGGAAAATGGAGAGGGCGAAGTGCAGACAGAGGAAGAGAGCACATAAATTTCAAGCAGCTTGATTTAATAACCTACTGATGAATTCAGGATCTAATTATCAAGCACATGAGATTCAAGAATATTACAAATCAGATAATTAAAAAAAAAAGGTCTGATGATTTATAATTTATAGATACAATTATGGAAGGATAAGTAAAGATATGAAAATATTACATTGCTGAAGCACACGTGTACTGGATAAGATCACAGATCCATGTAGACCTCTGTCTGTCCTTTCAGAGGAACTCTTAAGGGCTACCATGGGAAGGAGTTTAGGTCGGGATATAAAGACAACAATTACACCCTCTACATACTTTTTCAGGACACCTTCCCAGCTTCCACCTGTAGTTAGAGATTTCCTAGACTACTGGTTTATCTACTAAAATTTTTAATAGCCATTAATGACACTTTTAGATAGATACCCTCTAGACCTGAACATTTGCTATAATACATTTTATGAACTTCTTCTAAAATCACTTCTTTTAACAATTTATTCTGAGAAGTGCTAATGCCCTCATACTCCTTCCCTTATAAAGAAAAACTCTGGTGTCATAAACTCACCTAATCTCCTCTGCATGAGACTAAGGTTCAGCCCAGAGAGGAAGTTTCAAATATTGCTGCAACTTAAAATTTTATGTATGTTCGTTCCCCTTTGTCTATGTTAAGGCCCACAAAAGCAACACCAACTGAAGCCTGAGAGCTGAAACCATGTCAGCAGAGGGGCTAGAATAGTGCTCTCTGTACATGAATCTTTGTCGGAGCTTTCCAGTCGAAACATGAAGTAGTATTCTCACTGTTCTACCTCCGGGTGGTTAATGGAATATTTTATTTATGAGACTTTCTGTGTTTGCTTATTGTGCTTTCATTTTTATTACTCAGATATTTTGATCCCTTGGGATACATTGTCTTTTTTAATTAAACTGTGGTTTAGCTATCGTTGTTCAGAATGCACGGGTCTATTGACAGAGGTACCCATTAATACAAATATTTCATTGTTATTCTTTCTAATGCTGCCCATAATTGTGGCACATATTATATATTTACTGCCCAAATTGCTTTTAATATAAGCACAGCTTACCAGAAATGAAAAAAAAAAAGAAAGGCTGGTCAGTAAAGAAAAAAAAAAAAAGGAAATTAAAGAAATAATTCAAAGACACAAATGGTAGTATCTACTAGGAACATGAGAGACCAAGAGCAAATTCCGCTGGCAGCATGAAATCAGGAAGAGATATCCTATGAGTGAGGAAAGATTTGTATTTTCCTTGACCTCAATTCAGTGACACAGACAAAGTATGAGGAACTGAAAAGCATTAAGTAAAATGTTCCCATAGATTAAATAAAGTGGCTTTAAGGACTTTGATATTTTAATGTAGAAAGTTGTCATTCAGAGCCATTGTTCATAAAAATAGGAAACACTAATTCTGATAAACAATGGAACTTTATTCAGTAGTGCACCTATCATTAAAATTGTATTCAAAGGCACTTCATACTGTTAAATAATACAGTAACAGATCTGAATAATAAATAATACAGGAACTGAGGAAGAGAGAAATTAGGTAGTATCAGCAAATGGATTATTTTTTTCTTTCTAAGAGATATATGAGCTAAAAAAAATAAAGAACATAGGCTCAGATAGACTGTTCTGTATGATAGGAGCTGAACTGGAAGCAATTCCATCTGTGGCCAAGCTGTGCTATGGATAATTTTAAATGTTTGCCGAGTGTTACATAAAGACAAGACATGATAATATGAAATAAAAAACTGCGAATCTTCAGAGAATGACTGGGCAGAAGAAAACACAGAGTCTGGTGTTTGGGGCTTTGTTGTTGTTGTTGTTGTTGTTGTGTTTTTTAATTCTTATACCTGATGATCCATCTCTTCAGATTAGAACCATGTTACATGTGATTTCACATAAAAAATCAAATTAGGGATCAACAGTTAGGCACTCAAATCCCCAGTTTAGCCACCTACCATCCTCTAAACATTCAGAACTAGAAAACACCCAAGCTGATATGAAAAAAGAAAATGCTATTGTCAGTTCTAGTTCAGGTACCCAAATATAGGTAAGCCAGCACTCAATGCAGATGGAGATGGAAAAATAAAAACTTGGATGAGTGCGTCCTGTCATCCCTTCCCCCCCACCTGTATCATGTTGGAAGTCAAGGCCAGACTTCCTTTGATTGGAAAAGACAACCATGCAATAATTTGTCATGGTATGGTAATATTCATGTAAAGAGTTTTTTTAACAAAATTTTTTGTAAGCTGGACGATAGAAGATCCCAGTCACTTAAACAAACAATCATCCTCAGTAAGCACTCCCTTGGGTTGCTCTGTCAGTTGGAATAAAAAGGGTTCCTCTGTGCAGCACTTCAAATGAATCTGAATCCCTGGTTTTCTTATTTCCTTTTTAGAGACACCTCTGCTTTTCTCTGAGTTTAGCAAAGATCATACTTTACAATTAATTTACTATCACATTAAAAAACCCCAACTTTTACTTAGCTATTGAACAATCTGACTTTATTTGTTGATTCCTACCAAAAAAAAAAATAATCATTTTTTAGAGTTTGTATTTTACATTCTGTGCGATGCAAACAATTTCCAGATAACTTTGAGAATTTATATCTGTGGAATTCCTCTGCAATCACTTTAGACATCAGAATTCCCTCTGATTATGATTGCAGCTTGTTTACCATGATGAAACTTAGGCTGGTAATACACATTATTAATTCGAAGCTATTAGGTCTTCCTAACATAAAAGTTTCCAACAGAATATAAAAATAGCTTGTTCTTAGCTGGGATTATGTTGTGAACTATCACTGTTTCAAACTTGTCATAACAATTTTCATCATTAGTGTAGTCTACTTTTGTAACAAATACAATTGCTCGTGCAAAAATTAATGTACTAGAATTATGCACATTTATGAACTTCTAGAGTATGTTTGGTCCTCCCTTTTACTGAACTGAAGAACATATCACTATTTTCTTTGGATAAATGTATTCATTTTTATTTTGCAGAACTGAAACCCTTTTTCATAGTAACAGAGAACAGAAAAACACCCAGAAATGTAGTTCTGTCACAGGCTGCTTTTTCTTTAACACTATTGGTTTGTCTGGCACTCACTTTTCAGAAATAATTGAGATTGGTTTGCTGATATTTTAAGAGGCTTTCAAATTTGAGACTCTCAAATTTGACCAACCGTAAACTTTTTCCTAAACAGCTACCTTTGGGGTTTGGTGGGGTTTGATTTTTTNNNAGGGGAGTAGTACAGTAGTATTAGGCTTTGTAATTTCCACAGAAAGGCTGTCCTAACCAGCTGTTCTTTGAGTGGATTGTTTTAGCTAAATTGACCTTACATGTATGACTACCATGTGTTCATTTCCAAGCTCAGGTGACCTTTGTATCAAGAATATACTCAAATATTTCACTTTCTTGCACTTTATGCTTTTAATAAGCTCAACCTGTCATAACAGGGAAGCACATCCTGCTTTGTGATCCCCTCTACATCTGTCTTAAGAGCAGCAAACAGAATGGAAAATAGAACCATGGCGTTGTTCTGTCTTAAGGATATAGGATCACTTCATCTCTATGAAGATGTTTTCCACTAGGAAAAGGCTGGACGTGACAAAAGTCAGCAGCCTGAAGGCAGAGCTTGTTAAATGTATGAATGGGATTGCCCAGCATGGCTGTTGGTTGGGGCTGTGCTGAGGAGAACCCACTCCAGTCCTACACTCCCATCTGTCAGAAGGAAATCCTCCCTAAGATAATCTCCCATTTTTCACATCAGCAGCCCAAAAGGTCTCCTTTTCATTTCTGTGATACTATTCTAGGTTTGGAGCAACTTGTCTCCCTTCCCAGATCATTCCCTCTCCAAGCACACAAACTAAAAATATTGTAAGAGCTCTTTTCTGCACTCTCACAAAATACATATTCCCCCTGGGTTTAGGATGTCTTTAGCTTGCTAACATGGTCTCAACTTATAAAGAAGTTATCTGTGATTGCTATAACTGCAAAACTGAAAACCATCTTCACATCATAGGGGCAAGATAGGTAAAGAACAATTCAAAATAATGATTCTGTTACTGACTAGTCTAGCCAGCTGTGCCACTATTGGGAAATAATTTTTTCTCACCACAAAACTGTGTTTGCCCCACATAGTGTCTGACTTGTATCTTTCCGCAGCTCATGCATCATCTGTATTTGATAACAAATATCTAATCACATGGATGAAACAATCACAGATAAGGAAGAAAAAAACCTGAAAGGATCAAGGAAAAAAAAACTGAAAGCTTAAGGAATTGTTTAAATGTCAGAGATGTATATGTTAACAGTACGATGACCCATTCTTAAACCCGTTTCAGATAAAATTCCCCAAACACAGTGTATCTAATCTAATATGCACCAGATGTAGAAGGACACAGCATCCCCAGTCCACACATGCTGGTTAATGCAACTTCATCAACTCATAGTGCTGGCATCGTATATCGAATGGAACATAATCCACGGTAGAACTTGATACAACAGCACCCTGAAGAACATTAAGATCATTCTTTCTTTCTGTGGGTGTTACAGACCTAATCACAGACATACCCAGGCCAAAACTGAAAAAATATGTAAGGTTTTGTATGGTTTAATTTGGATATAAGAGGGACACCCTACACCAATAAGGAAACCAGGGAAAAGGAATTGTTTAGGATGAAAATATTAGAAAATTGCTAATAGATTCTACTTTTTAAAAAAATTCTTTAAAATCTTGTTTCACTTTGGAGCCAAAAATTACCTTCTGGAAGAGCACTGCATTTCCCATTGATAAGAAAGGCAGATCAAATCCCTAACACAGGGACCTCTATGAAGTTTAAAATGAAATGCAGAGAATAGGTAATTTTCAGTTAATGAATTTCTTATGCATTCTTGAGAGTAATTTTAGAGTGAGAAATTAAATTCTCCATAACTTGGGTTGCTAGTGTTGCTTATGCTTATCTCATATTTCTAAATGGGTAAATCCTCAAAAGTGCAGAGGGAGAGAAAGCAGAATTTGATACCCTGGGACTTGCCTTGTTTTTTGCAATATCTGCCCCTGTGTATATCACTCAATGGCAATGATCAAAAGCAGTTAAACTGAAATCATTTAATTTAAGAAAAAAAAGCACCTGCTAATAGTTCTCTGAACTCTGGAGATCAGTTTTCTCATTTTGATTTTGTGATGCAAGACCAGTAAAGGATGGAAAAACTCAGACTTGATATGATATTTTTGGCAATGATGGCTGGATTCTTCAAGGACAGTAAAGCGTAGATTTTATTTATTATGTGATTTATAAGATCAAGTTGATGAACATTATTTCAGGCCAATGGCTATTCTTTCTTCTTATTTTGGATCATGGTTTTCTCAGGTAACTGTTAAACAGCATTTTTGGATGTTAGGAGATAAAATTTCATAAATTGGAAAAATATAATTTAAAAAAATGCTCTGGCATCTGACAAAGTGCTTGCCTTAGATGGATTTTATACAGATGAGTTTTAAAATGTGAAGTGTGGTTTCACCAACCACTGTACATTCGGAGCTTTATGTGCAGTAGTTTTCATGCAAATACAGCGACTAATAACTTCTCTGGGAATGGTGAACCCAGCAATAAATTGAGATGAGGAGCTATTTTTCCTCAGCATTCAGATCCACATAGCATATCTCATGGAAGAATTTTGTCCCAAATAGAATTTCTAATCAAGTAGTGATTTTGAGAAAGAATAAGGACAATGTTGTTTGAAATTCAGTTTTGTCAGTGGTCCTGCCATTTTAAGCTGAAGGATAGACGTTTAAGAACTCTAAACACATTGTAGTGTCTAAAATATGTTCACATATCAAGAATAAAAAAAAAAAATTAACAAAGAAAGTCTTGTATATTGTTGACTGGGCCCTGGTCCTGCAACAAATTTGACCCATGCAATGTACTATCAATGTTAAAGTGTAAGTGCAGGAGTTCATTCTTGTGGACCTGATTACAGGGTAAGACGTTCAAACGTCCAAGCCTTACTTGCAGCCCAGAAACCAGAAAATTAAGATGTTGCTGCATCAGTTATGAGAAGGTTCATTTTTTCTTTGAATTTTGCAAGGTAATTTCTTAATGGAGATACTATAAGCTTAAAATGTAACATTAAACCGTACCTATTCTTTACCAGCTTCATCCTCTTTTTACCTACTTTTCCCTCCAGAGAGCTTTCTCTAGCCTGTCTCTGTGGTTGGGTAGGAAGTTGAGATAAATGCAGTAAGAGACTCAAGATGCTTAGGTCTTGCATCTGTAAAGGAGAATGGAAAGAAAGAGAAAAAGGAACAACTTCAGAATTTTATTTTTTTTTATAACAGCTGATGACTTAAGTGAAAACTTCCACAGGGATTTCCAGACAACATCTTATTTTGAATTCTAAAGTATATTATAATGAGGTAATATAATATTTCTAACCCAGCTTTAATGGTTGCCACCTATACTATGTACTGTCTCTTACACATGCACATATAGTTTAGAACTTTCATCTCAGTCTCTGTACAAGGAAATTAGCATAGGTCCCATATTCTCACAAGTAAGAAATAGTTACTTAAACAGCTTTACAATCTGGCTTTAATATTCTGCCAAAATAGTTATCTGAAGTTATGTATAAATCTCTGTAGTAGAGAGTTTTTAATTTCATTTCTCTGAAACTGCTAGATGATAGTTCACTCACAGATAGTTACATTTCAGTTTGCTAATTTTGATCCACCATCTTTGTATAATTTTTAAAGCATTTTAAATAAAATTTTAATAAAATGATTGAAAGTGTTTGCAAATTCAAGGCACTAGAGACAGCAAATTATCTATATAATTACTTGTGTGTATATGTATATATCCTGTGTGCACAGACTAACTGTAGATAGATAAGTACATAATTCTGTACACACTTGGAATATACATGGTACATACATATAGACAGACAGACTGACAGATAGACGCATGGATAAATGGATGGATGAATGAACAAAATTCTTCCCTAGTAGTTTCTCCCATTACCTATGTGCAGTGGGAGAAGGTGAAGTATTTCTTTCAAAGAGAGTCATTTAAAAGTGTCTGCCATCCCTGCAGAGAGAAGCAGTCCCTGAGGACTGCATTCTAACCCTGCTGGGAACGACTTTGACACTTCTCCATTAATCTTAATTTTGCTTATCATATTCACAAAGAAACATTGTGTCACAGTTACTAAGCAAAGAAAAAGGCCCTCCGAAGTACCTTACTCTCATTACAGGCTTTCAGAGGAGGAAGCAGTTTCCACTTACCAATTTCATGCCTGTCAAAGGCCCTCGAAAGCATTTCCTTTTTTGTTTTGGGTTATGGTCGGTTCCTCCCTCCCCCCCCCCCCCCCGTTCTGTTATTCTCAGCACTATTCTGATGATTTTATTTCTTTCATTCTCCCAACAGTTTTCTGAATTTTTGCCGAGCCTTAATATGATAAGGAACTGCTCCGCCACCCTGGCTTCTAACTCATCCCAGGAGCCCAGGATATAAACTGGTTCTGTTCTTCAGGACTTGGGGTGCCTTTTCAAAGCATTTCCTGATAATGTTTGTAAACATGCAAAATGAAATTAAACTAACAGAACAGAATAAAGGATGCCTTAGAATAGCAGAATGAAACGGGTACTGGAAAGAGATGGATATTTTTGGTATTTTCCCTCTTTCCACTTTCCCATAGACCCCTTGCAGTAATACAAGGCTCTCCCCATGACTCCTTGCTCTGTTCCACCAAGACCAACATAGGTCTCTGTCGTATCAAACCCCCATTAATCTGAGCACTAGCCAATGGCCAAGAAGTGTTCGGTATCTGCCTGAATCTAAGAGGGGAAGGCCGAGGCAGGGCTGGACACAGTCACAGCGGCAATGTCAGGGACAAGGATGGAGGAGCGCGGGCTCTCCACTGCCAGAGGAGCCAGACAGTGCTCTCCACCAGACACTTTGCTTCCTGCAAGTACATGGAGAAAGTATCTGGAGGTTCTTACCTCCAAATAAACTTAAGCAACCTCTTGCCATTTCCAACTAAAAATACATGGAGAATGTCATTCAGGAAAGACCTGCCTTGGAATAATGTAACGGACGATTTTGCTCAAGCACTGTAAATGCCTGCGCATTAATGTCTTGCCAGTAACAGATTTTTTTCCGTGGTCACTAACAGAGCCATCTGGTTTAACAGTCTTACTCCATGTCTGTTTAGACACAGTTTCTTTCCTAACCTTCTTGTGAACCTAAGGGAAAGACACAATTGGCTGGTTTTAATTTACATTCTAAACACGCCACATGACAATTCAAGGAGGAGAAGTTATTTCAGTCTTGACTTATAACTAATGTAAATATCTGCAAAATGTACGCATCTGTCTAATTTTCCAAGTGTTTGGCTTTGATTGATAAATGCATACATGTACAAAATGATGATGTATATATTAAACATAGATTATACACAACTTTTTAAATTATTTAACAATTAAAATATTCTTAGGCTAATTACAATACAAAAACCTCAGGTCAAGGCATTCACATTTCTCCGTAGGATGTTTTTTCTATATTGTGCCATGGCAATGAACCCTTAAGGAATTTTGTATGTAAATGTGGCAAAAACATTTATTGTGAATTTATTTTTCTTATAATTTGTGTATGTTTTCTTTCTCTTTAGAACTTCTGCCCTTGTTAGATGAGGGATTTGAACAATTCTTTTTATAATTATGCTACAGATTCTGAGGTCAAAAGTTTCCAAAGTTTCTGGGTAGAAATAGATAGCACAGAACGGCAAACGTGTGCAAAACCATATGGAAATTTTAGTGACCATGCATAAGAAAAAGTTTGGGAGTGCATACCACTTAGCTGTGAGAGCTCTCAGAAGCATGTCCTTCTGCTAAAACAAGTTCAAGAAATCCAATATTAAAATTGTGGTGCCAGCTAAGCATGGGATTTTAAAGGAAGCTAGCGAGGTTTTCACCACCCCTGTCATAAAGTGCTAGGGCAATATGCGCTACTTTGTCATAGGACTGAATTGTGGTTTCTCCCTACAAAACTAAGCTCAGCACTCTCTCCCAACCAAATCTGTTTACGCATGTAGACTATTGATTAAGACTGTGCCTTTTCTAAAAGCAGTTAGTAGGAGCAAACGCTTGCTTGTGTAAAAGTCCGGAGGCTAGCAATAACTAGATTTGATCTTTAAGACAGCTGAAATGATTCACATTAGAACATATAAAATATAGAGACATTTTTTCCTCTGACCATGTCAGTATGGTCCTGCACCATTGTCCTGGTTTCAGCTGGGATAGAGCTAATTTTCTTCCTAGTAGCTGGTATAGTGCTATGTCTTGGATTTAGTAAGAGAAGAATGTTGATAACACACTGACGTTCTCAATTGTTGCAAAGTAGTGTTTAGACTCAGTGAAGGATTTTTCAGTTTCTGATGCCCAGCCAGTGAGAAGGCTGGAGGGGCACAAGGAGTTGGGAGGAGACACAGCCAGGGCAGCTGACCCAAACTGGCCAAAGGGGTATTCCAGACCATGGGATGTCATGTCCAGTATAGAAACTGGGGGGAGTGGGACTGAGGAGGGGATCGTTGCTCAGCAACTAGCTGGGCATTGGTTGGCGAGTGGTGAGCAATTGCATTGTATATCACTCGTTTTGTATATTGTAGTCCTTTTATCATTATTATTGCCATTTTATTATTGTTATTATTATCATTACCATTTTCTTTCTTTCTGTGTTATTAAACTGTTCTCATCTTAATCCATGAGCTTAACTTTTTTTTTTCTCCACTGGTGGGGGGGAAGTGAGTGAGTGGCTGCGTGGTGCTTAGCTGCTGGCTGGGGTTAAACCATGACAACCATTTTGCCAAGTCATGTAGTCCCCATTCATTAAAGTTCATCATTTTGCATCAAGTCTCAGCTCCTCTGATTAAAATATCTGCAAATAAAAACCACAGCAAGAAGAAAGAGAAACTACGTCCTCAGCTTGGTGTGGAAACCCATTTGCAAACAATGACCATGAAGAGTCAAAAAAGAGCAAAAAAGCTGTCTTCCCTTTTTTTTCACCTGAAGATATGTCTCTCAGCCAAACAGTGGTAGTTAATGGTAATCCAATTTTTTAACTTTCTGCTGTTTCCTGTAAGAATACTTGGCAACCTGGAAATCTGAACCAGGAAGCCCAGGATTCCTAAGGATCACTGACTCATCCAAGTTTCATAACACACACACAGAATGACCAAGTTCTTCACTCTTCAAAGAAAGCTTGCAATGATGTTCACTGGAGTGCATAACTGTGCAGTTCAGAAAACAAATAAATAAGAAATACAGCTATAAACAGTGTTTTCTCTGAGCAATGTAATAAGTTAGAAGGTTGCTATCATGATCAGTATTCAATATTACATCTGTAAACATTACTAGTTTAAACTTGTGTAGTTGTTAAGCAATTCCAGAAATACCTCCACTGTGAATATTTCTAACATCAGTTTATAGCAACTGTCTTGCTTCTACAAGATTAAAATGCCCTGAAAAGCAAATATGATTTTAAGGTTGCCTCTTGAAGAACACGTGGCATCTGCATTCACTACACTCATCCCTGCAATTGTTAATAGGAGCAGTTGCTACTGAGTGTTCCCAACTAAGTCCTTCAGCCCACTGTGAGAATAAAATCCTTCAGTTCTGGAGAAAATAAATTTAAATAATGTGATTTTGCTAAAATGTGGCCTAATTACTTATAATGTTAAATGGCAATTACAGAAGATGAAAAAAACCCCTCAAATTATATTTATCATTTGAAAAAGTCCTTCCTGTTTTCCCCTAAACTCTCTTTATTAAATCATGTAAATTAATGACTCCTTTTCTGAATTTTGGAAATGCATTCAAGAAAAAAAAAAACTAAACAGATAAAAAACAGATACCATCTGCCAACTGTGTAACCATGACAACTCAAGATGCAGATGTAAAATAGCTTTTTCCACAGCAAACTCTCATTAAAAAGAAAGCTATTAGCTGTTTTTAACTTACAGGTCCAGGGAAAGTGAGATAAAAGAGAAAATTAGTACAGATTTATGTTGTTTCAGTAAACGTTCTTCCTATGTTAGCCAGAGTCTCAGCTGGTATAACGTGGAATGGCACTAAAACATGTGTAATAGGTAGCAGATAATACCAACTTCTTTCAGAGCCCATGATCCAGCCCAAGAGCATTTGCATAGATCAGAGGGAAGTGGAGCTGTGCAAAAATTTATGTTACTACACAGAGTAGATACTGTGCTGAGGAAAAGCTTCTCTGGAAATCTTTCTTAGGAAGAGTTTCAGAAGAGACTGCAGCTACACTTAAGTGCCAGGTCCTGCACCTGGGTGACAACAATCCCATGCAACGCTACAGCCTTGGGGAATAGTGGCTGGAAAGCTGCCTGGTGGAAAAGGACCTGGGGGTGTTGGTCAACAGCCGGCTGAATATGAGCCAGCAGTGTGCCCA
>JANZLQ010000065.1:8373596-8404230 GCA_026212715.1 Elanus axillaris | reverse complement strand
TGTCAGTGTTTAAGAAGCATTTGGACAATGCCCTTAAGAACATGCTCTAACTTTTGGTCAGCCCTGAATTGGTCAGGACTAGATGATCATTGCAGGTCCCTTCCAACTGAAATAGTCTGGTCTGGTCTGTGCTGTTTGATTCACAGTGTTGTGCCAAAAAGCACTGACTTGTAGTGTTGCCTGGGCTTCAGGGTTTAAGAAATCAACTGGACAGTTGAGTTGAGTGTTCATTGAAATGGCACTTCATCAGTCCCAGTCTCTTCTGATCCTGAGGCTGAGTTTTCTTTTTTTTTTTCTTTCCACTTATCCTGCAATAAAACTGTAAAAAACTAGCCCATGTTCTCTTTTTTTTTTTTTTCTTGGAAATTTATCCTTACCAGAAAAATGGAATAAGAAATTTCTGTATAACGCGCTGAAGTAGAGCAAAGTTAAAAGAAACTCAAAGTCACATCTGAGAGGAGAAAGTTTTGAATAACTCACCTAAAAGCTTCCCATCAGCTTTACACAAAGTACAAAGCAGGGAAAACCAGTAATTTGGTTCTAGAGCTAACCCAGCCAGAATGCATCAGCTAACAAGTAAATTGAGTCATCTATTTTGCTGTTGTTGTCTTAATATAGGTATATGTTTTCTAATTAAAGGATGAGAAGTTCAAGTAACAGTTGTATCCAAGAAGTGGAAAAAAGGTCAGGATTGTAAGTAGGTTGTTGAATTATAGCGGTGGAGAAGCACACAGAGATGGAATCTGATATAATAGATCAAAGACGTGTGGGAATAAGGGTTGTAGCGCAAAATATAAGGAGGAAAAAAATTATCTTTATTGAGACTATAGTCAGACAACTTGTTTTTTATTTCTATAAAGCATTTCTGGCTAAGCTTTTGTTGGGGGGGGGAGAAATAAAAGTTACTTATTAGCTAATCAATTTCTTAAATTAAAACAAAGAAGAATCAGGCCAAAAAGACTGCAGAGCTAATAAATTTCAGTTCTTCTTTTCAGTTATTGCCTGTTTCATTAAATACTTAATTTAGTCTTGAAAACGTATTTTTCAAATATCAATCATTGCATGAATTTCATGTAAATCAGTATAGTTTCCAAAACATCTCACACCTTCTACATATGCATCTGGAATTCCATACGCATTCCCGGAAAGCGTGCAATAAAATGTAAGCCAGTGGTAAATCCTTATTTCCAATAAGCTATCAAATTTTTATGGAACTCCCTTATGGTGTCACAACCCTGAAGAAACATCCTTATTTGGTCAGTTTTGTAAATACTTCCATTGCAGACAGCATGTTCCTAACACATTTGCCTTTACATATTACAGAAGTCAGATTCAATAATTACCTATATTAATTTCTAGTTTTCCAAACCTTAATACAGCTACTCAAAATTGCTCCAAGTATTTGTTTTACAATTGTGCATGAAAATGAACATAGGCATGACTAACAGCTTATTTTCTATTTTATATTATAAATTCTCCTGTAGTCCAAAATTTAGGGTAAACTTTTAACAAACTGGGAAAACTTGTTCTTAAGAAATTCTTTAATCTAGTCCCATAGATCCCACATTTTTGTCTTATATTTGTCTAGAGAAACAGACTCCTTTGTCTTTTATAACAGACAGCTCTCATGAGTATGTAGTATAGGCAGCCTATCCAATTACTCTGTTTCTTTACAAGACTGGAATTCTTTTCCACTCATCACTATTTATTTATTTATTTATTTATTTATTTATTTATTTATTTATTGTGAATGGTAAGTCCCACCAGACCTTTCAGAATAAGGATCATGACTGTAATGAACTTCAGCACTTCCCTTAGCTGTCTGGAGACACAGCTCATAATCTTCTCCTACTTCCTTGGATTTTTTTCAACATTTCTGGTAGGTACAGTTCTAAATCTTCACATGTTAAAAGTAGGAAACCCAATTCCTTATTAACTTATTTTCCCTTATTAACTGGGATGTGAAACAGTGATGGCAGAGACATAAGGCATTTCTAGCAGTTAGCAGCCACATGGAAGATACGAGTTTCTCACTCTGCCATACCTGCCAGGAAATGCCTTACTCTGATGTCATGACTGCTGTTAAGAACTATGAAAATATGAAAAAATAAATAACACAACTGAATGTCTTAAAGCATTCAAAGTTACATTTCATGATGCCATAGATTCAGTGCTCTGCTTACGACATTTCACAATGAAGCTTTGCCTTAGCCCTTTAATGGTGGACCAGAAATTCTTACCCCAGGTCTCTTACAGCCATTATAGATAGTGATGGTAAGAGTTAAGATTTGTTCTGAGAGAGATTACCAGACTGGTCTTTAACTTTTCAGCAAAAGGTAGTCCCTCATAATGTGCAATTCAAACTTTTCAACACGTAATAAAATATTTTAATTTCCTTTACAAGGCTCTTACTTGGATCTTTAATTCTCTTTGTCACTCATGAGATGCCAGGAATTGTCCTTTCCAGAAGCACTTACAATTTAAAGAGTTGAGCCTTGCAGAGCTATTATTTATTTAATCTTGCCAGAGCCAGCAGCTGATATACCTTCCATGCAATGACAGTCTTCAGTGTATAACATGAAGCTGGTGGATTGAACTTTTGAAAAACATCCTAATTTGTTTGGCTTAGAAGACTGATAACAGGATAATGCTTCACCTCTGTTAGTTCTACTGTTTGGCTGAGAACAAATTCACAGGGGCAAGAATCCATGCATACATATCACTTTTCTTGGAATATCCAATTCTGAGACTCTTAACTGAGTTGTTTTTCAGTAGCTTGGTTCCCAGCACATCTTGAAACTCCAATTGCTCAAAGAACTCTCATGAAGGAGAACCAAAGTAAATAGTAACCTTTCAAAATCCTGAACATGATCTTCTCAGGTCAGAAAAAGATTAAATATTTTCCATGTGCGACACATTAACAGCACTTTGCTCTGTGTATAGAAGACAGTTTCCATCAGTCTTGAATCTTTTACAAGCATTTGGATGAATAGATTAGGGTATCATAGTGGTTCAAGAAATTATGGTAATTTTTAGCTCTCTGCTAATATGAGCATTTACATCATGTTTTTACTAATATTAGGAAAAGGTAGCGTCAATAATAACTCTTTGTATTTGAATTTTTACAGTTTAAATAACCTAACAGCATTTGGGGATTCATTTCATGTCTTTAATGTTTTGTAATTTATATAATTTAAACTTAAGTAACCAAAGAATGTTTTATTCGTAATAGGAGGAAGAAACACACTATCAGTTTTAAAAGGTCTTGGAAGAAAATTCTTATGAAGATATTTAAAAATCTGTGTTAAATACCCTTAGCACAAAATTCTGTTTGGCTTCTACGAAGAAAAGAATAATATTTACTGTAATTCAGAGGATCAAATTCTCCCTTGATTTGGACATACTACTTGAAGAAAACACAGGGCCAAGAAAAGAGAGGTGTTAGAACTAGCAGACATTATGCATCATGTTTTCAGACCTTGATGCATTCAAATATGTACTTTTTATAGATATCTACAGCTTTTTAATTTCTCTTCCAGTTTTTTCAGTTTATCAAGATTCAAATGCAATATGCAGTTCTCTTTCTGCACATTTTGTAATTAATGAAGAGCAGGTGTGCTACTGGAAATCATAACTAAGCCTTTTTTTGCCAACTTGTGTTGATGGTTTTCTGTATCTGATGAACCTGCCTATATTTTCTGCTATCGTTCTGTAATATTGCTAGTAGTACAAATAACCTTAAACACTGCAATTTATCTCATAATTCAAAAAGCTGTCCATGTAGGCAGATCAATTATGCATGAGAATTTGGAATATATCTTATGTAATTGTATGTCCTGATTAGCAAACAGACACGCAGCTCTTCTCAAATCCCTTTGCTTTTAAGAAAGAGAAGGATACTGGTGCTTCTTGTTAGGCAGTATTTCACTGCTGCATCAACACATAGCTAGCTACCCTCAAGTCCACTGAGCCGGTCACAGAGCCATGACTCCAACACAGCGCGGCTGCACATGATTCCAGCTCATACCTTTTCCCTCAGGGTCATGGAGAAGGGATGTGTATCCCACCAACTCTGGGATCAGGCTGGTTGTAACTTCTGCAAAGAAGCTGGATCACTACAGAGTGATCCCAGGATCAAAAACTGTCTGGATGGCTCACAGCCACCTTTGAATGCTACAAATTCAAATGGAAAGCATAAGCTACAGTGCCATGTACTTCAAAAAACAGAGCCTAGAACTGAAGTCTATACTTCAAAGCACATTAAAAACTTGTTTGATTAATTCCCAGAGATTTTTGAGATTGGAAAAGATGAGCCCCAACTTAGAGATGGAAAAACGGCAAATTTTGTTCTTGTGTAAGAAAAATGGACTCCCACTGATTTTATATGAATATTGGTTCCCAAATTTTCCATAATTAGCAAAGAGATAAGTGTATAGAAGGGCTAGTGAACCTTTTTCTTCAAGACTCAAGCAGATCTCTTATTGCTAAAAGCAGAGATCACATCTGTCCATCCATCCATACTAACAACCCCTGGAGGATCAGAGGATTAGATTATACTAAAATTAACAAGAAGCGGCTCAATAGGAAGAGAACTGTACATTGAAATATTTCATAATGAGGTTTGAAAATATTTCAGGGATTTTACTTTGTGGGGTTGAGCCTGGTCCCATAACTGAAGAAAATTACCTGCTGAAATAGTGCACGCCTGGAACACATCTTCCAGTGTAATGTCATCAAAAGAAAACCCAGTTCTTGTCCTCTAGTTTCCTCGGTAGGCGTATGAGAACAATAGACAGATTTCACAACTAAAACACTGGCCTCATCTAGTGTATATCATAGAAGTAGATAAATCTTTCGGTAGCACAATAGGTTTTAACAATGATAGAGTGGAAAAAATTAGTCCATGGTAAGTCAATGATAACTATGAAATTTTATATTCTTACAAGGAAGCACCATTCTAGGATTTAGGAACAGAATGACTACTTTTGGTTTGAGCTTGGTTATCACTACAGGCTAACAGTCTAATTCATATCAAAAAAGCCTTTCATTCTAAAACACTGCTTTCATAACCTGGAATTTGGGGAAGGTCAGAAAAAAACATTAGATTTACATCTTATATTTCTAAATATGAACAGCAATGGCATTTCCTCTGTGGAGAGAGTAATGTGTCCAGGAAGTTACTAGATAGAAATGACCAGCAGCAGCAGGAAAACCCGAGTACCTTATTTGCTGAGTTCAGCAGAAGTGGAATGGATAAATCGATTGCTGCAGCTCTTTCTGGTCAGTGTTACTGTTAAGCAAGAAAATAATATGTGTCAGCTATCCATTAATGAAAAACATGCAGTAATAGAGGGAACTCTGCTAGCTACGTAACTGGGGCCACGTCTAGTACTGACATGAAAACAACCACCATGCTGAATTTGTTATACAGAATGAAATTGTCGCATATGGTTACTTTGCAAATGCTGAAGTAACCTGAAGCGACTCCATGTAAATCAACACCTGCAGTATGACTTCACCCTGAAACCCAATGAAGTATTCCATGATGAGAATTTACCTGGGAATTGCATTCCAAGGTGTGCCAGGGGAATAAAATAAAGGTGTGAAGGATCATTTGGACATGGGTTAACCGAAAGACTTGTAAATCTTTGGAGCTCAGTCTCATGATTCAATAATAAAATCAAGATTTTTTTTTAAGTAAGGTTAGTTTTCATATTGAAATTAAATCACTACAGAAAACCTATGAAAACAGAACCAGCTCTCTCCTTTGTAAATTATGTGAATCTGTATTAATTCCATTCCTGGTACCAAATGTATGACATTATTAAGATTCAGCACTCTGCACACAGTGCGAGCAATTTCATGGGAAAAGAAGGACGGATGACTGAGTAAAAATCCTGAAAAATCTGTAGAAATCAAAGTATTGTGTATGCTACAATGAGTGTTGCAAGTACCCTACAGTCTGTTAAGGGAAAATGAAATGATGCGTCAGAGTCTGCAAAGCTGCTCAATAGGTAGTAGCTCATTGTGATATAATTGACCTCAGAATTTGGCCCCAGGTTCACAAAATATGCACACTCAGGTGGGAAAGCTATGCACCTCCTAATACCTCTTTTTGCCTTTTTTTCCAAGGCAGATTTCCATCTGAATCAGAAGGTGCACTTTCTTCTTATAATTTTTAAAAATGGCGTGTTCTGTTGTGTTCATGTTCTCTTACATTCCGTTCAGCACAACCTTTTAAAAGCATCAAGGTTACCTAAAGGAAACTCTCTGAATAATTCACTGTAGATGAGTTATTAAAACTATCTATTAACTGAGCTACACATTAGTGTCACATCAGCTACTTGAAACTACACAGCCCACTAAAAACCTAGGGAGCCATGGTATTTTCCATGAGGTGACAAAGACTGTACCTCCATCTCCACTGATATCTGGCCACAAGAAGATTTTCTTCCTAGTCTTTGAGTTTTCAATTGGATGACAAGCAGCAGAGCTTTTATTTAACTGCACATCAGAATGTGATTTGTCCCTTGCTGCTGTTTAAGACACTGTTAATTTAAAAAAAAATGTAACAAATGAGAATTCAGCCCTCTCAAAATCCACTAGAAGAGTTAAAAATAAGTCTTTTGCAGCAGATTATGTGGCAGCGTTGTTTGACAAATTACAAATAATTTAATTTTCTTGTTATTTACTCAGTGAAAAGAAACTTTTGGTATAAAAGTCCATATAATATGTAACTTCAAAGAAACAGAGATGAAAATGTAAATTAAATATGCTTTAGTTATAGAAAAGCCTGATAATCAAACTTGTATGGCTAATCTACTCTCAAGGGAATTTTTTGCAGGTAGTGCTCAAATTTCTATATTACAAAAGGCAAATGATTGCTTCAGACTTAGCTCCCATTCTTAGCGCAGAATTTAATAGGACACAGTGCTAATAATTATTTCTAGATTTATTCATAATGAACAGTGAGAAAGTTTTTAGAAACAAGTAATATTTTACTTGTGTGTTTAAAATGTTAATTCCAAAATTAATAAAGTAGCTCTTCGTAGATCTGAGTTCACAAAACCAAGAAAAGCATGTCTTTAGATCTGTGCCATAAATAACCTTCAGAGGGACAGTGAGCATTGTCTTCTAAATCAAGACTTTTATGCTTACCTTTGCTGAGTATTCATTCCAGTTCCTAAAAAATAGTGCTATGGTTTCCAGATTTACAAGCCTGAGAAATAATGAAAGCTGCAAACCTTTAAGGCAGGAATAAGACTTAGATCAAGTTCAAACACATTAGTCAACTCAAAGCAAAGCAGCCCTATCAGCTTAACGTAAAGTTGATATGGTCCTATCAGCCATACGATCTGTCAGCATAAATTTGATCACAGCTCACAATGATTCAGATGTTTAAATCAGATTATTTTCCTCTGGTTTATACTACCTCAGCTCTGCCATGGATGTCTTCTCCATTTCCAAAATCATGATCTGCTCCATCAGCATGGTGAGACTGCTGTCACTGCACATTATTTTGACTGTAATATATCTTACTGACAACATCACCTCCTTTTGATTTACATTGACAGGACTTAAAATACATAAGTGGAATATTCTCCAAGGCATATAATCAATAGCATCTGCTGCATTTCTGGTATTTCCTTTGCCCTGTTTATACCATTACTGTCTCTCCTGAAGCTGTATTACTATAAATGTTTCCAGGAACATATGTTGGCATCAGCTCACAGCACTGTTTCTACAGCACTAACAGTTTAAAACCTCAGAGGAATCTCAGAAGTATAACTGCTTTATTGTTCTAATACTCAAGTTATTGTGATAAATAAGACAATGAAGCATACAAACTAAATTCCTCTGTAGCATATTCTTGTTCTGTGCAATAAAGACAATAATGGCAGAGCATTTTCAATAATAATAAAAAATAATAAAAAAGTCTTATTCTCTTGGAAAAATAGTAATTAGACACTTTTTTACCAGGAAAAATAAATAGTGTTCAAATATTGAAATCAGCTAACTTTTGGAAAAAAATGTTGGCATAAGAATCAATATTCTCAAGAACTATTTGGGACAATATGACTAACAACAAGTGAAAAAATGATGCTATTTTTAAGGAAATGTGTGTATATGCATAAATTCAAGCATGTATATTCTGATACAAGTATTCACATGCTATCAAAAAGCACAGCTGAAAATGAAAGGATTATGTTAAATATTGGAGGGTAGAAAGCAAGCTGGAAAAAAAATTGTGATGAACTACAAATCTGTAGCTGAACAGTGGAAAGGAAAATCTATGCATAATTTAGATTAAATAGCATGGTCTGATTTAGTTCCAATAAATGTATCATACAAGAGTACTCTAAAATACATTCCTTTTGGTAATGTTGTGCTAAGCTTAGACACATCATGATTTATGAAAATATTTCTGATATAAATATCATCTAACTGTTTAACTATGAGATAGACTTATAATTGTTCAAAAGGGTTATAAATTTTTTAAAAAATTAACATTTAATGTGTTCAGATGAAGCAAGAGAACAGTCAGTGCAACTACTTTCCTTGAGGCTGGTGAAGAAATGCTTTGTGGAGTCAAGCTAAAAGGTTCTCTTAAGGTCAAATTCTAAAAGAAAATGATTACATTTAAAAAAGAGATCAAATGAGGAGGTTGTTGAAGTCTGTCATTGGAGGTGGTATCAGGAGCAGTAAGACATAATGAAGAACTGAAAAGGGTTATTGCAGATCATTTATCACCTGCATACAACTCATTGATGATAGTACTGAACATGCCATAGTCTCAGCTGTATACTGAAGTGTATATGTATGGGGCCTCTGAAAGTTCAACACATTAAACCTGTTTGCCCGATTAATGTACATAATTTGTATTTCTTAAAAATAACTTGTTCTACCAAAAGACTGACGATTTCTTTAGACTAAAAATAAATCTGTATTAAACTTAATTCAAATTAAATTTCAGAAATTATTAAAAGTCACATAAATGACAATTTAAAATATTTCAAAAAGGAAAAGCAAAAGAAAATCATGTACTATCACTGTTAAAAAAGCAAGGATAGCAGTATTTTCAAGGTGACAGAACATATTTCTTGACTAAGAAAGGAAAATCAGTCACTTTGGAATTCGATGTCTAAATCTGGTCCCTTTTCTTGAACTCTTTATTGATATTATGCCATCAATTATATCAAAATTGTATTTCTTGGCTGTTTTTAAGCTCATTTCCATGTAGGGATGAGGGAATAGGGAAAGCTGTCATACAGCAGTAATCATTCTGAAATCTGAAATTACATATTTTCTAGGCCCAGTCCACCATTTAAATGTATTGGACACTTACTGCTGGAAAGCAGTAGGCGCTCCATGGACAGAGGAACATGTCTCAGAATTGAAGATGCATCGTGACTCACCAGCAGGTTGACTTAAGGACATATCTAATGCCCGCAGATGCTGCAGTGGTGTCAAGGAGAGCCTTGCTGAAGCTGTACCACGCTGCAGAAAAAAACAGAGAGAGAGTAGATGAAGGATTCGTCAGTGGATATAGAGATTGAGAGAAAGTTAGACTTTGTGGCATAGAACTTTAAAGTGTTTGTCTAGGAACTCAGAAACCTGTGCTCATGCTCTTAATTCTGGCTTCTGTATTTTGTACTAAAGAGAAAAGGAGCAAAACCCTAAAGATAATGCTCCTCTCCTCAGCTGATATTGCCTGCTGGGACTGCAGAGCCAGGTATGGCTCGTCTTCCACTGCATCCCCTTCCCAGCAAGATACACACTTTACTGGCCCGTTTTCAGTGGAAGAGATGAAGAACTTCATCATCAGAGAATGCACTGAAGCCTAGTGGTTAGGATGATCTCCTCGATGGTAGATCAAGGTGAGAGAAATGGGTGGAAATACCCAGACACCATGATTTACATTCTGATAGAGGTCCCTAGACACCAGGCTCTTACACAGTAACAGCATCACCAGCTGCTACCACTCCAAGAGAAAACAGTAAGACCTGTGTTCAGCAAGCTCCCTGAAGGTCTCCTGGATGGCACCTCCTTGGAAACGTGAACAAAAGAATATACTGGATCTTTTAGTCTTTTTCAGATCTCAGAACATCATTTGTGCCATGAAAACTAAAATATTCCTAGGCATATGAGCGACAACTGCAATACAGTCAAAAAGAATGCATCTAGAAACTTTGATGTTGAGAAGTGCCAAATGATTTGGTTAGGGAGTTATATTTTCTCCTTAGGCAATTAGATGTCACAAAAGTCCTTATTGGCTTAAGATACCACTGTAGTGGAGGTGTCTACCAATGCTTCGCCAATAAATGGTAAAAAATCATTCTATACACTCATTTTTGGCAAAGCAATAAACTAATCTCATTTATTAAATCGGTTAAATTATACTCTATTTTTGAGTTACTTATATAGAAAGTCTGTTTTATTTATATACAAGTGGCTTTTTTCCTTTGCATGTTTTAATGATACAAAATTCCAGCTGTTAACAGTTCATGTTAGCTATCAGGTAAATATTCTGTCACAAAACTGGTCTGAGCCCTTTCAAGATTAATTTTGGAATAACGTTTTAAGTCAAAAATACAGTATTTGTTTGGCCTTATCACAAGAAAGATTAGTTGCTTGCTTCAAATGCATCACTCCTTTTAGATACAATAATGGCTAAATGGTAAAATTGAAATTTTGGAAGACTTTTTAATCCTAGCTCAGTTACACCAGTGAAGGATGCCACATTCAATGTATCAGCCCCTAGAGTCAAACACAGGCTCCTGCCTAAAGAGAAGCAGTGATCAAAGTAGCTCACTCTGGGAACACTTATGTTCAGAGTAGATCTATCCCTGTATCACCCCCTTCCATAAGCATGAAAGTATTGGTTATGCGGTTTTAGTCCTATTCTTCCTTAGGATTAACACTAAGATGGTTCAGAGTTCTGTTCAGACTGTAAATACATTCTTAAATCTTATCTCAGACAAACAACAAATTGTGAAAAGCTGGGCCTGCCTCCAAAAACTAGAGTGGTACAGGAACAAACCTGAAAATGAGTGATAACAAGATACTAGCAGCTTCTGTGTGGCATTTATCAGCACGTCAGACAGCAGTAATGGTGAGCCCATCTCCTATTCCTAATACAATTCAGCTTTCCATATCTTCAATTCCTAATTTTGTAAGTGTTTATTTCTAAGGGTTTGGGTAGGATTTACTTCTAAAATACAGGCTTCTGTAAAATTTCTCAAAAGATCTCACTCTTGCACCCTTCAATACTTTCACATCAAATGTAAACTGAAGTGTAGTTCAAACCTGGCTGGATGCTGGAAAAGAATAACAAGAACATTTGGTCTATATGTTCCCTAGATTTCTGATAATTTTCTTAAGGAAAAGTAAATATACAGTAACGTGGTGCAGGAAGGGTAGATAAAGAAGATGATATTTCTACATTACAAGAATTGTGATTTTTCTTTGGAGGGCACATGCTTTTCATTAAGTCCTAGAAGAATATAGGTATTTTTAAGAGGTATCCACACAGATGCTTATGAACTCAGTTTCTGCCACCTACTTTCACGGCTGTCTGGAAACCAAGCTTTCCAGATTTCAGGCAAATGTTACCTACCTTGAAAAGCCTCCTCTAAGAAAAGAAATGCAGTCAAGGGTGAATGAATTATAAATTCATCACAGGATCCACTAAATAACAGCCTTACAGTAAAAACCACATCTTTAGCAGAACTTCCCAGGGCTAAGCCTACGACCCTCCTGCACTGACAGCCACAGAGAAGCACAGTACGTGGAGTATCTACTTACAAACACTCCCGGTATTTTCCCTGCATTTCCTTTCCTCATTGTTATGAGGTTATGAAAATAGACATTAGCTTTAAAATCATATTTCAAATAGGGAAATTGAAATTTTTTGTCTATGCTTTTCCCTACTCTTCACAGCATCAACTCAGATTTCATTTCATATTGTGCAAACATCAAGTTAAATTTCCTAGTGGCTTTGCTAGCAGGTATGCATATTTTTGTATCTTGATTGGCAGGCCTATATTTACAACAATTAAGTAAAGATCAGGTTTTAAAGTGGTTATTAAACTTGCCACATAACTTGTCTAGTGTTCTGCATGGCTTTTTTCATAATTAATGTTCAGAAAATGATTTCTTGAGAAGGAATTATCTTTTGAGGACTACCTGAGCACAGTTTCTGCAAAAAGTAGAAATATAATACAAATCACATACTTCAGTTAATAACAAAAAGAGTATTAAGATTGGCAGTCAGTTATACATTATCTATTATAGCTCTAGCATCCATAATACTTTGCTGGTTCTCCGTTGCTCTAGGAGAGTTAACTTTCAGTCCAGAACAAAGACAAATGGCCGGCAACATCTTGGTTTGACTATAAAAATGCAAAGCTTCTTTGAAAGAACCAGGGGAAGACAGGTTTCACATTGCTTTATTAGCCACTTAAAGATAGTTATAGCAAGCCTTTTAAATGAGGAATTCCAGCATTTCTCCTACATATCAAGTTTTCTAGTGGAATCAGCTGTAAGCCTCCAGCGGTCTGGACTCTCCTCTACATATATGAGCAGATAACTCACAGGCAGGTGGTACTCAGTGTCTTATTATAGGTGCTTCTAGGACCAGACAGCCATCACAGCATAATGTCCTGGATTGTTTTCTTTGATTTAGGTGCCTCTGCTTTACCTAAGTCTAATTTTAAGCACTAAAGTAGAAGGTTTATGGACTTACTTTATCTTCATGTATGCTAGTGCACCTTAATATATAAAAAAGAGTTGCAGTACAGTTCAAAATGAAAGCATGACATTATATTATACTATATTATATTATACTATATGTTATGTTATATGTATTATATCATTTTGCATTGATTTTTGGAATGTCAACTTTTAATCTTAATTCTAGAAAGGAACGATTTTCAACCTTTCTATCTGTCTCTCCCAGTTCCCAGAAGGACAAGAAACCAGGTTTTTATTCCCTCCACCCCAAGAATTAATTCAATCTGAGGTATCATTTGCAACCTATATGCTATTGCCTTTACTTTATGGTATTATCTATTTTTTTTTTCCTTCTTCTTTAGGCATTTACAATTATACCAGTGTTGGAATACTTTCTTCTATTTACACTTCCTTAGGTATTATTCTTGAGATGTTCTCCTGTCTCTTGGGAAAGTTTCTTGTATACCAGATATGCACGTAAGAAAAAAGAAAATGTAATTACAGATGAGAGCACTATACGTTTCAGGCCTCAGAAAGAGTATTTAGACCACTCAAGGTCTGATTTACATACAAACTGCTACAATTTGGTGTATAAAGCAGATCTCTGGAGCAGTGTTGACTCAGACATAGGTGCAGTTTAATAAGTCTGATGGTAGAACAGAATTTCTTTTTTCCAAATACAGTTTAACTTCACAGGTGTCCTACCAGTTTGTTTTTTCTTGAGTATTTAAATGTCCAAAAGCAACTCTTCCAGAAACATAGGGCCTCCAGATGAAGCATTGAAGTACAAGTACATTTATTTTAAATTGAAAACAAGAAAGTTTAACTGAACTTGTGTTAGGCTTCTAAGCCTGGAGAGAGATGTAAAAAATAAAACAGGAAGTCAACTCATCAGGCAGGTTCTTCTAATCTCACAGAGTATTAATCATGTCCCTTGTAATGAGAAAATTCTATTAGCTATAGCATTTAAAACAATGCGCAAAAACATTGAAAAGAGCTTATTTTAACAACTATTTTATCTTCAAAGTTTTTAATGGAACAATTGGATTCAATACAACATGACATATAACACATTTGTTATATATACATTAGGGTATAGAATTCAAGCTCAGTGTTTGGGTGACTGGATATACATTTGGACATGTATTTGGGCAGTGAAGCTGTGTGTTTCTTTTCATTCATAAAGTGACTGTTTCCCTCCACTACAGCTCTATTAATCAAACAATACTCTCACAGTGAAAAGATTTTTATACACTGGAAACATCGTGTTCTGTGAAAGAACCAAGATAAATAGCCCGGCAAGCTCTCCAAACTTTCTGCAGCTGAAATCAGTTCCTGAATTGTATCTAAACTGCTACATTTACATTGCAGCCAAAAATACAATCTAAATTAGAGTCTAGTCCTGCTGTGGTTTAAGTACTTCATTAAATTCTTGGATTCTAAGTAAGTCCTTAACAAGGCCAAACATATTTACTATTAGCCACTTAAGGCAATCGGGCTATATTATAATCTGTATTCACTATCTAAATCATGTGAAGCTTTCAGTTTCATTCAGGAGACCGCAGGAGCCCTCTGCTCCTCACTTCCACACAGGGTTCAGAAGGACCCTGATCTCTGGCGTCACACAGCAAACCAGTTCTACTAGCACTTACCAACTCGTAATTTTTCCCACTGAAACGTACTGAAAGCAAAGGTGCAAGTACTGCAAGAAAACACTATTCTTGCACCCCTTCAACAACTGCATGCCTATACAGCTGAGTTGCATGCAGTTGACTTAGCCCATTTACAAAAAATTTTATGTGGAAACTTTAGGTCTCCTTCCTCTCCCAATACTGCACACCATTCAAATATCATATAGCTGTTGGCAAAGGAAGCTGGTAGGAAGGGATACTGCAGTCATGATGTTTTGTTTGAGTACATTACCCAGCCGTTCTTTACTATGCCATTTCTCTCTTTTCCATACATGTAGAAACAAATTCAATGAACAGACAGCCTGTGAGTTGTGGCTCCTGCTTAAATGGTAAGAATGCTTTGTGGTTGTCTCACTGAGAATAATCACTAGAATGAAACTGAAAAATCTTACTCAATAAATGTGCTTCAGTGGCTTTAATTTTTTTTAATATACATCTTGTATATATTGCACTTTTTATTTCTTTTTTTTTTTTTTTTGCTTATGCTAGGCTTTTGATTGAGAGACACTTTTGAATGAGAAACTTATAGTGCCACCTCAAATTAAGGTTTCCAGTTATGAATTTAACTAGGCAGTTATTGGGCACCACAATCAGTAAATACTAACTGATTGTTAAAAACAAATTCAGACATGATTAGCTGTGTAATAGATACATATATATTGTATTACTATAAAACCTCTGTTTTATAGGGTTTTACTAACCAACTGCTATTTCAAGTGCTTATAAAAACTAACTACTCTATTAAATCTGGTTCTTTAGCCTGAATGTGATGGATGATGTACTGTTCAGTTACTGTTTGTGACTGCTGTATGCTGACCTGGATATCGAGATTGCTAGCATATGCCTGTGTTTTGCTACTGGCAGAGCTGGCTGGGCAGTGTCGTCCCTGCTGCACATCAGCGAGCACACACCGTGCTAAAGAAAACCAGTAACAGAAAACACAGTGCACAACAGTCCCTTTTGTCCTCATCATCCAGAAAAGGCAACCCTGGTCTTCTGCAAAGGAGAAATCAATGCCTGAAGGCGATCCATACCCCCCACCTTCAAGATGACTGAAATGTAAGTTTTGACTCATGGATTCAGGGAACTGTTGAGGTTGGAAGGGACCTCTGGAGGCTGCGTAGTCCAACTATTCTGCTCAAAGCACAGTCAGCAGATGATGTCTTCTAATACCAGCTACATTAAGGAACTTTCTCGACCATGCGGGGCTGGTTCTTTGAACAAGACAATCAAAAGGACCCCCTGCCATTAAAAGGTCTTGCCAAAAGAGGTCATTGTGAAGATGCTTTTCAGATGGATATAGGCACAGCCCCACCTAAGCTATTACATTCTGATAAAAAACCAAGAACTGTTGTCCCTTTATATCCTCTTGAACTTCATAACCCACCAATTTCATTAGGAAGAGGTACCAAATTCCTATTTTAAACAAAGGGCTCTTGCACGTGATTGCATTATTACAGCTTTGGGATTTATTCTGCCTCAGCTGAACAACAGTGGCTAACTGGATAGCCCCAACACAACGTCAAACATGTCAAAAGAACCTCAAGGAAAAAAGTTTAAGCTAACATGTTATAGTTCAAGCTGGAGTACGTGCACAGTTAGTAACAAATGCTCAACTGATCCTCACTAGTTTTATGTCTGAGCCATAGCAGAGAGACAAAGGAAATCCAGCACCCATTGCTACTGCAAGTGTCTAATGGAAACTATGCTAAGTTACCGACCCTTCAAATTATACCACATCACCAAAATGCATCCAGAGCTTCCAGATGCTTTTTTTTTCTTTGAGCAGAAAGTTTTCGTTCTTAGCTTATAGATTTCAAATGGTGATGACTTGGGACCATCCATATAAATGCCTATACACAGTTAAAAGTGTGGCTAGGGTAAATGCCTGCATAACTACTTGCTAGACTTGAGCTGTGAGTGTGAGGAAAATGCATGAACAATAACTGAATCTCACACATTTCCATTTTTAGTCTGGAACTCCCCATCTCAGTCTATTCGGAAAGGTTTCAAATTTTATTGCTGTGGTAGTAAAAACAATGACCCAATAAGCAAGTCCCCATCCAGCCAGTGAAAATTCCAAAACTTAAAAGTCTGATCCAGTAAGATATTTAAACCCATGTGATTCCTTAGCACAGGAGTAGTCCCACTGAAGTCAATTAGAACTACTTCTTTGCTTAAAATAACGCATGGGATAAGTATTCTGCCAAACTGGGACCTAAGAGAAAATGTCTCATAGAAAAGAAAACAGCTATAATTCCTATTTTCTGTTGGGGACTATCAATTTTTTTCCCCCTACATTTTCACATCTGGGCTCTGACTTCCTTACTTAAATAATTCAACTGGCATTAAGAACATGTCGACTTTCCTTTCTTAAGGAAGGCTAAATTGGGGCAGGAACAAAAAACTCACAATGATAATAAAACAGCATAGCTGAAGAAGACCAACAAGGTCTTTCCCTCTTTCCCTAAACATTCTGAAGCAACACTCCACATTATTTGTGTTCCAGTATCCCCCATATGCAACAGATCATTTCACCACAGTTATGGACTAAGAAATTCAAAGAGCCAGTGAGCTCAGGTTTGTCAGAATAAATTAAGACCAAATTATTTAGCACAAGTTTCTGGGGAGGCTTTCTCTGGTGATCTAGCACTTTGACTATGTCTTCAGCATACACTGTTTTTCAGAGATTAGCTATTTCATGTGATCAGATGGCATCTTTGTTCGAGCCTTAGTCCATAATGCTAGACACTTCAGCAGAAATTAAACCCTAACAACTGAATATCTTTCTAGTATTTTCTGTGCTCTTTCATCAATCAAACATCAATTCATAAACACAAGTCAGCATATAAATATGCATACTCCTTGTAACTTAGTATATACTCGAAATTTAGTTTCACATTTTTGCTAATGTATTATGCAGTTAGGTGACATTGGGCTTTACTTTGTATTTTGCCCTGTTTATAGTCTTCTGATAAACAAAATAATGGATTATTGCTGGATGTCTAATTAATATTACACATTTTCAGAGGGAGTTTTATGACTCAAGACCATAAAATCATTTCTATTAGAAGATTCACCCTATATTATTTTGTCAGAAAATACTAATTTATGTCATCCACTGGAATTCAGTGAATTCAGTCTGCTTTTAGTTTTAGCACAAACAGGGAAATGCATCTTCTTTTCACATCTCGCCCCACTAATCATGCTGTTCTAGGACAATAAATATGCATAACACCCTTGTACACAGCTTGGCTTAAATACAACACTCAGGAACAAATAAGTGTGCTTATGACACCGTAATGTGTTTGTAACAAATGGATTTTGAAGAACCTTGACCCTGGGGAGGTAATTATGCAATTCAATGGGGTCCACAGTAGCTGCAGTCTGATTAGAGAACTGATAACATTAGTGTTGGCCATGAGACTGTCAATACCTTCCTTTATACTCAGAGTGTTTGTTTTAGTATGGCTAGATTATACTTTTAAAAAGATCTATTACAGTAATTTCAATCTGATTATAATGTATAAGATAAATATTAGTTTCACTAATGTCTTGCTAATGTTTTCTCTTTTTTTTTTAATTGCTTGATTGTTTCAATTTCTTTGAGCCTGGAGTTAAGAGGGAGAGATACTATAAATGTCTTCTTATACTCAAATAGTTGAAATGAAAAGTGAATTAAGGTGGAGTGTTGAAGTGTTATGGCACAGTTCTTCATGAGAGAAAAATATAGACTGCTTTTGAGAACTATGAAATTCACTCTATGGAATCAGCTAGAATAGCTGGTTTAAGAGACCTTGAAATATTTATTAAATAGAATCACCAAAGAACTGTTTGCTTGGTGTTGTATTCAAAAAGGTAAAGATGAAAGAATTTAAAAGTCTTTTGACCTTCTGTTTGTTACAGATGCACCCAAAGAGGTCAACTAAATTCTGTGGCTGATAGTTAATGAAGCACGTCATCTAACGTAAATATTCTAGTCTTTAAAAGATCAAGAGATTTTTACTTTGTTGGGCAAAACTTCCTTTGCCTGTATGCATACATCTCCTTTTGGATAATGTGTATAATTAAAAATCCTCTAATCCTCTCAAGTGTTATAATGTAGGTCAGTTTAGTAAAGAAGATAAGAAAAAAAGTCACAAATTTATATTTGATAACCTCCCTAGTATTACATGTGCAGAAACTTATGTTTGTACATGAAAACTACACTGTTTCTCAAAGCATAAAATTGAAATGTATAATCTGTACGCACAAATACCATTTGTGTGCTGTTTTCATATTCTTTCCCAAGCAAAGCCTTGACTTTGAAGAAGTATCCATTGAACAACGAACATAAATTTATCAAGGTGCAATTTGACAGACATTACAGATGCAAATATGGCTCTAACCTAAAAGTTGATGACTTGCAAAGAAGGTACCACATACGGTGAGTGGTTTTCTTGCTGAGTTTTGACTGTGGACCTAGAAACACTGTAAAACATGCTGACTTCCTGTCAACTTCAGGAAAACATGCTGTCATTTATTGCCTGGAAAGCCAGCGTTTGGCTACCGAAGTCAAGCAGTTTGACGGGGAGTAGTTTTTTTGGAGGCACAGCTCTAGAAACACTAAGTTGCTAATAGATGTTGATAACAAAAACTTAAAGGAGCCACCCACTATATCAAATACACTTTCTTCCTTTTCAGGTAAATCACACGATGCAGTTCTTTTTGTGTATCTTCAGGCTCCACCTTAAATTTATTTAGGCATTTTTGGCTCCCATTGCTACATGGTAGTAGTTTGGTCCAAACCTCATTCATCTGATGGTTAAAAACCTTTCTACTAATTTCCACCCTAGACTTATTCATGACCATGCTTACCTTTGTTCACATGCCAAGCACTGCTTTTCAGCTAGAATAGCCATCTTTTTACTCCCTAGTGTTTAACTTCACGAGCTTTTTACAGAGAGAAAAAATATTTTCTAAGCTTTCATTTTACTACTATAATTAAGAAAAGCTGTTCTAGCCTCCTCTCATAAAATTAGCTCTCCAAATTAGTAATCAGCCAATAGCTTTTTTCTATACTTGCAAGATTCTGAATTTCTTCTAGAACATGGGGGAGCAGAACTGTGCACATTAGTCCCCTCAGCTGAACCGAATGTCTTGCACTGCCTTCTCTAGTGGAAAAGCCTTTCTTTGCCATGTCTACTCTCTGTTTTCAGAGCTGCATCATGTTGATAGCTCACAGCAAACCTTCCATAAATTAAAACACACGTATTCTTTACATGCATGACCATGCACTTTATTTTATCGAACGTAATACTATTTAAATTATTCCGGTCCACTAGGTCATCCAGTTCATCTTTATGGAATTGCATAAAGAACTTATTATGCCTTTTATCTTTGTTTTATTATCACTTTTCTACTTCTTGTGGCAAAGTCTTTTTTGAAATTTTGAATCCAGTCAGTCCCAAGAACAAACTTTGCAAAGCTTTCCAAAGTAGTGTATGCACGCAGGCTGCTTCTTTTCCAATGCCTTCTCCCTATCACCTTGTTCACCCTCTTCTACACAAATCTTCTGAAGTGCAGTTTAACTAAAAACTCTATAAGTGAAATCATTACTGGTTAATATATGACATTTCCTTTGCTTAGCAAATGAGTTATCAAAAAATTTAATAGTTTTGTCAAATATGATCAACCTTTGGTAAAACATCTTTCCATCTCCTTTCATGTCTTGATTTGTTGTCTTCAGGTTATTAGAGAATAATTTATTTAAAATAAGCTATATTTGCCTAGTCTCTGAAAATTCCTTCCTTTTCAGCAAAAAATTACCAGTGCTAACAAAGATACAAGTACTGCTGTTGAGATGAAATACAAAGGCAGCCTTTTAATCCAGTGTAACCTTTTACATACATGGTCAATTCCAACACTTCCAAATATGTCAAACTGCAGACCTAGAGCTCTAAATTTGGATTTATTCACAGAAATGACAGCAGAATAAATAGAAACACTAGAACTTTTATTCACTGCTTCCATGCCTATGTCTTCAACTTTAACCAGAAGGAAAAAAAGTAACAAAATTAAAATAATACAATTTAAATTTTTGGTTTTTTCCTGCCCATAACCTTCCTCATGAGTTGGCTAAAATAAAATGCCTTTTGGTGCCAGTTATGATAGAATGAGCATTTTTATGCTGACATGGAGCAATTATATTTCAAACTACCCCCTTGGTCAGTGTAGGTAAATAGGCACCAGCTGGTAGTACTAGAGGTACAACTGGAAAAGCTGCCTAGGCAAGTACAAATGTATCATGTCATTGTCAGACCCATTTATTTAAATTTGAGATATCCTTGACAGACCTAAATAAAAAAATTGAAGGTGGTTTTGGAGCTAAACAAACTCAATCTTTGGAAAACACCAGTTTGTAGCAACAGCAAGCCTAGAGCATTTAAGCCACATGTTCAACCTCGTAATGAATTCCTGCATTTGGAAAACCTCACGATAATTTCAATAGAAAATTTGTCTAAAAAACCCTAGAGCATTAGCCAGAAGCTTTGTGTATTCTTTGCATAATACAAGAGAAGAGGAAGAAATAAAAGAAGAGGTAAGAATTGTTCTCTGAAAATTATTAACTCATGTAATGTTAGTCATTTTGGTGAATATGACCAAATGAATGTTTATAATTTAAATCATCAAAAGATATTGTCAAAGAAGAAAATTTGGCAACTGTTATTTAAATGCTACTTAAAATTCCTTCTTTCCTTAATGATTGATTTAATCTGTAAGTTTTTTTACAACAGTGTTCGTGAATAACGTGGAAAACCGCTTGGTTTATAGTTTGAAAAGTATGGATGAAGAAATAGCTAATGAGCTATAGGAAGCTGAAATGTTTTTCGGTTCAAGTGGTGAGTATATTAAAATTAGGAAATAGAAAGCATTTAACTTTTATTTTATGAGTCATCTTAGAACTATATTGTGATTTTTATTTATTTAAAGAAAATACAATATGAATGTGCTTTAAACTATTTGTTAAATAACATACTAACAATTGATTTTTTTTAAAGTATCTCTCTGGTAAAAAGTATGAAAGATAGCCTATGTCAACACCTCTGGCTTGCTCAGGGTAAAAAAACATCTCAAAAACTTTCCCTCTGGTAGTATCACCTGCTAATTAGCCACAAAAATTCCAGTGGTATGTCTGACGATGAAACGTGGTTTAACTCTGTGTGACTTTCAGAGGCCTGTTAAAAACTGAACATTTAAAAATAAACATGGTAAAGCCACATCCTTAGTTTAGGGGGTTGAATTTGCCTGTCAGGGAGTTTGTTTCCTTTTATTTTATCCCCTTCAGGGGAGAAGGTCCTTCCCTGGTCCCAACAAGTTGCTCCTTCTCCTGACCTGGCACCCTGCTGGTTCTGGTCCCCTACAGCAATCTCTGTCCCTCTCTGTCTCACTCAGCCTCTCCCCACACCCGCCCACCGCCCTTTCTCATAGCTATTCCCTCTCTTAGCATGTATTAGTTCACTCTTTCTCTGCACCGTATTTACATGCAAGCTGGATACATATTTATGCCTAGTTCTGACTCTAACACCCTACAAAACCACAGCAAGAAATCTAATAAAATAATAATTAAATGCTATAAAAAAGAGTGGTATTTTAGAGCAAGGTACCAACTAGGCAATGATAGTCACCATCTTCCTGAGACAGCGAATTCATACTGTTAAGCCAGGCTTAATGCTAAAAGTTGTTGCTTTGTTCAAGGGAACCCCACATAGCATCCTGTCTAAATTCAAGATAGAACAGCTCAATCATCAAAACTTAAGTGAAAAGCTACACAGTATATGTCTTACTGCTCTTGAAAATGGACACTTTGATTTTTTTTTCAGATGCTTTCTAATACCGTTTCCCAAGACTCTTTTCCAGCGCAGCATTTCGTTTGAAGTCTTATGTAGCTTTCAAGCACCAAACTACATGCTCCCGCGAGATGTCAGTGGCCTGCTTGTAAAAGATAAGGCAGGAGAGGCTAACACAGTCAATGTATTTTGTTTACAGAAATTTTGCCTCTGTGATCAATAACCATTTGTAACAGAAAGATAGTTTCATTCTCCCTTTGCCATGGTGCTAGCTACATTGCCTCAGGACTTTTTCCACTGTCAGACAAGTTTTATTCTAATATCTATAGCCAGTTTAGCAGCAACATAATGTTTTAAACTCAGAGGTGCCAGCTATGCTTTCACATTTGATTTGTATTTATTCCATCAACATGTTTATATTTTAATACGCTGTAGTGCCTGGCTTTAAATCACTGTCAGCAAAGTAAACCTGCTGAGTAACAAGCTCAGAACCACAAAGGAGATTTCAGGCAGTGGAAGGCTTTCCTGCAGGGTTTCATTTCCTAGAACTCGATCTTCACAACAGAACCTCAAACATAGTGACAAAGGTTGTTATTATTATTCTCAAAGTATTTAGCAAATACAGCTGCTTGTGGAAGCTAGAGGCAAGACAAGCAATACTGCTGAAAGGTGCACATTCCTTCTCTTTTCCATTTAGCTTAAAAAAAGAAGGCATGAACGTGGATGGGAGTATGGCATAAAAAAGCCCACAGTTATCTGATTGGCAGGCAAATGAGCTATCCATTCACTAATCTATGTCAGGAGAAGCTATTTTGGATTTAAGATGTTTAAAATATTAGCTTGTGTTTATTTTCCATTTGTAAAAGCAGCTTCTCTTCCAGATTTTCATGACTAAGTTTACGGGCTCAAAACTAAACGTGGCCCGCTTGCCCTGACTCTAACAGCTGAGCTGACACAACTGACCGGTTGGTTACGCATGCTTTTCTCCTGCCCTGGTTGTGGGATAAATCACATTAGCTCAGTGCTGAGGCAGGCTAGAATGCGATGGTGGAGAGGAGACCGTTTCTTTTGTTCAGTAGCTCTAATTCAGCCACATTCAGCCATGTGTCCATACCTTTAAAATATGTCTGTGCTGCAGACTACCAGACATGGAGGGGTATTTTTGGTAGTGGCAAGTAAGTTCACCCAGAAAAAGCTAAGTAGGTGAGTTTTTTTATGAAAAGTAAGAAATCTAGAGAAACAATAGGTTGTTATATTGAAATGGGAATATAGATGAAAGCTGAATTTCATGATTTAGATTTAACGTGAAGTCCTGGGTTGTTTTTCAATTTTGGTTCATTAGCATAAAAGTCTTAGAAACTGATCTACTGATGTTTTACCTAAGAAAACAGAGCTAAGAAAATCCTGTCAGAAATGGTAATTATGTCTATACAGACATGCCTTTAACAAAATGAGTTCAAATTTTTCTTTCATGTGGGATCAAGTAACAAACAGCCCATTTACCGCTATCCAGATCCTAATGTTAAGTTCTTATTTTCTTTCCTGTTTCTTTCACCATTGCAAATTAATGACACTTTTTTCTTAAATACAGACTATATAAAATACATATACAAATTTAAAATATGAAGCTATTAAAAAGGGAGGATTTTGCAAGACAGTTGTTTTTACTTTGATTCCAGTAGTGTAAACCTGCACCATTTCCAAGCACTGTCACTTGCTGCCTCGACAAAATACACTTTGGGAGGTAGGAACCAGAATTTGTAAGTATTTTTACCCACTGCATGGACCAGCACTGGGGCAAGAAGTCAGTGAGGAGTATTATTTATACACACTTTAATTCAGTCCCCTGTATTAAACCAATGCTTTAGGGATGAACTATTATCAAACAGTAGCTCACCAGTTAGAAGAAATAGATTAATCCCCAGTCCAGAACCAGTGGGAGACTGAACTGCAGTGAAAATGGCCATATCCTGTGACTTTTTTTGCTCCTTTTTTTCCAATTAGTTAATCCAGGCCCTTCAACTTCTCTGGTCAAGAAGCCCACCAGAAACACACTCCAAGTTTCAGCTTTAGTTACTTAAAACCAGCAAGCTTCTGGAAAAGAGCCAGGAATTTCAGATCACTTAAAATTTTGATAAGATTTTAAGGTATTAAGGTATGTGGAGATTTGGAGATGGGCAAAGAACACGGGTGTCACAGTCTCTCAGGTCTTGAGAGATTTTCTTCTTTTGGATGAGTAAAAGTCTCTTATTGATATTTTTGCAGCATTTGCAATAGAGAAAGAGTTTCAGTTTGGATATGACTTCTTAGAAAGAACGTCAGAAACCTTGAGCTGGAATTTATTCTGTTTGCCAGGGCTCCACAAAAGTAAGGCAGTGAGATGCATGGGAAGAACCTGCTTTGTGGTTTTGTTTTTTCCTCATGGAACAATGCCAGGGCTTGCAAAAGGAAGAAGCTGATAGCCAGGTGCTAAAAAAACCCTCAGTGAAATAATTAAAATTTGGCTTGGGCAATTGCAGTCTTGCTAGTGCATGTGCAGTTCTTTCATATATTGTTTGGCATGTTTAGTGATTATTAAAAGGCACCCAAAGGCAATACAAAATGTAATACAAAAGCACAGAAAACCTAACAAAATTATTTAACAACTACACAGTGTGTTTTTCTTTAAAAACAAAGTTAACTCACCTCTTGAAAAAATGATATTGCAAGGTATTACACTTGATCTATTTTCATTTTTACCCTGTTGACCAGGTAGTGTTAATGTTATGCTTGATAATAACAGGGGCGTGTTTTCCAGAAAATGCAGATTTTTATTTTTTTTATTAATTGTTTCAGAAAATAATGCCTGGTAGCCACATCAGCCTCATTTCTACTTACAATTATTTAGGGCCTAAAAATTTTCTAGAGATCTTTAGAGAGTTAAAATAGTCTACTCGCATTTTCCCAATACCAGTATAATTCTTGATTTTGTTTATGTTTAATTACTGGAAAATCATCTTCACGCACTAAGAATGAACAGGAGGAAGTGGAGGGTTTTTTCAAAGGTGCACACAGGTAGGTATTTCCTCTGGGTCATGTTGTTCATTTGAAGTGTATTCCCTAGAAGCTTCCATAGTTTTGCTTTGGTGTTTTCTCTAGGGTACACAGAGAAACATGGAAAGGTCTGTGCAAAATATTGTGAATACTGACATTTTTGCAAAGATGTCCTGATCACAGCAGTAGCTTTAAACCATTTTGCTATTATTTTTGAAGGAGACAATGTCATAGAAGCCATCTGGCTAGTTTAAGCTATCTGTTCAAAGTTTCTCATTATGAAACACAATTACAGAGGTGATATCTAGGTAACTGTGAATCCATCAGTCTAGTTTTTTTCTCCTACTGATATAGTAGTTGAAGTCAGCATGATTACTTCTTTACTTAGGTAGGAAATTGTTTAACTTTTTATTACAAATATAGATATAAAGTAATGTTAAACTTATATATTGAAGTAGGAAGAATCTGCTTTAAAAATTTAGGAAGTGAGAGTTAAGAGTCCCAACCTGTACACACAAAGGGAAATTACTAGAAAATCTGTCCAACGCACCTAGCTAAAAAGAAGTGACCACTTTGCTGAAAACAGGTCTTGTGATGAGAAAACATACACCAATTTTACTGGTGCATGTGTGTATTTCTGAACACTCTGGAAAATGCAAACAACCTTTCCAATATCCAGAGTTGACAGAAACTGTCTTACCTTCCTGACTTTTGCTGCTTTACTTCTCACTTTTCACGCCAAATGTATCAAAGAACTAAAAGTAGTTGTTTAGAGGAAGAAATTAAGGTTACAGGTATAATTTTACTTTAGATACTTCTTAACCTTTATATCTTACAGTTTTTACATCTGTTTTTCTAAGATTTTTTTTCCTTAGGCAAATTTCCTAGGTTGAGAGTGGTTTTGTTTTGTTTTCTTCTGCTGCTACAAGTTACCTCATGTAACTGCTGTGATTTAACATGCGCAGTGGAGGAGTAACTCTTACCTTACTCTGTCTCTTGTTGGCCATAGAAATACCTTCTGCAGGGGTGAAGCCAGGTGCCATTTCCTGAATACAGAATGAGGTGGGCTGGGCCCAAGGACATACTTCAGCAATGAGACATCAATTTGGCAATATCTGAAAATATGGAAGATGGAACATATCAGTCGCTAACAGTCAATCTATGTATTCATCTGAATATACAGCTGGCGTTTAGATAAGCACAATGCAATTAGCAGAGCTGGAATTTGGATAGAACAATGGAGCTATCTCTCTTCCTCTTGAAAATATCATCAAGACACTATTTTTAATCACCACAAGTAATAAACATCTTGATTATACTCTTCCGCCAAAAAAATTCAATTCCGACATCATGGGTCATTATGCAGGAACATTAATTTAATTAATATTGACTCACAGTGAAGAATATCATCCATTAACATTCCACCATCATTTGTTGTAGAATTTGGAAATATTCTATTTGATCTAAGTATGTTTTGTACAACTGATGCTCAAGGACTCTATTCTGTGATGTCCTTTTTTATATGCCTATAGAAAATAGAAGCCTTTTGTTGAAGGGGAATCTATGGTTTCTGCCCAGTCATATTTAAAGGGAAAAAAAAAAAAAAAGGCATTTTACAAACCCACATAAAATTAAAAGTATCTAATATACACCCCTAAATTCAGAGCAGCAACACTATCCTGCTGCTCCCCTAACAATAAATTACCCTTTCTATCTACTGTTGATTCACTTGATTCAAAGCAGAATAGTTTCCAAAACAAGTTATTCCTTTCAAGGCAAAAAAAAAAACCCAAACAAACAAAACGATCACTTTAGACCTGCCTGATCACAGGAACACATCCTGTCAACAGCTCTGCAATACGATCCAGTGGGATGGATGTTGTCCAAGGAATACTAATCAGGTTATTGTATAAACAAAATGTATTCTACACTTTGGTTTCTGGAAGGTCATTGTCCAAATATTTTACCAAAGAACTAAGTGCCTTAAAAAAGCCCTTCTGCACAATGGCAAGAACTATCAAAGTGCCTGTGGTAAAAGATAAGATTGCGCTTCAACTTTCATGATGTGTTTTTGCAAGTACCAACTCTGTCGATGCTATCAAGCAATTGCTCAGTTTGTGCAACTTCAGTGTTTCCAGAGTCAGGGCCTCTGCTTGGAATTCTGCCCCTCTAATGTTGTAGTAGTCGAGGTAATACATGTGTGTGGGTGGTTGTGGGGCAGAGGGAGAACCACTTCTGTGGTCTGTGTGTTGGTATTTAAAATGTCAAGGTGGAGTCCAACAAAAATATTAGCAAGGAAGCACTGCACACTTAACTCTTGCTCATCTCACTTCTTTAAAGTGTAGAACAAAGGATGCTGAACACATTTACAGCACAGCCCACGTGCTGAATTGCTGAACACCTAGTCTCCAACCAGCACTAGCAAATGCAGTAAATTCCTCTGAGGCAGCACTTCAGTGTACACATTGAGCACCAGGAGGTCCAGTGAGTCCAGTCTGACCTCTGAGCCCTTGGAGTCCAAGAGACATGAAGTCTAAGGCATACAAATTACAGATCAAAGTAGAACTGTGAAGTTTCAAGGCTTTCCTTGTTTAAATATTGACCTAGAGAAACAGACGGATGTTGGAGGATGTTTGGTTTGTATTTCATCTGATTACTTTTCAAGCTATAAATTAGAGCATGCAAGGGGAACAAGTTTTCTGCAAAACAGTTTGAGGCTGCCGTGTTTCAGAAGGCAGAGAGAGGAAGGGGAAAGGGCAACAATCCCAGTTCCTCTGTCCACACACAAACTAAGTGCTGTACGGATTCCTGGTCAGGGAAGGGCAAAGAAGCAGCCCTCCAAATGCCAGAACCCTCCTGCAGAAGCTCTTAACCCTGAACTTTCTCTATCTCCCCACAAAAAATTAAAAATTTCATTCCGGCTTTTAATCTTCTTGCTAATTCTTTCTAGCTGTAGTCTAAGGAAAAAGCTAGTAGGGAAGGAGAGAAGGAACCTGAAGGTCTTTAGGACCGTCTCCTGTTGTGAAAACATGGGGATTGTCCTCTATCGCCTATCCCCCAATTTTTTCCCAGAAGCCTCCTCTCCCGTCCACGGTTCCTGGTTTCTTAGTTCTTACAAAAGATCCAAGACTGTGCCTATTTTCTCCCCAGGGATGACTCCTTACCCCTGAGTGGTTTAGAATGACTCTAGAAAATCTCCTCTGACATTACTGTGTCTTCAAACACCACTGGATCCCTGCCATAACAGAGACCACCACACCCTCACCCCTCCAAACACCCATCCTACCACTAATTCCAGGGCTGAAAATGTCTCACCCTGCCACAACTCCCCACTTTTCTCTATCAGCAGTCCACTAAATAATCCTTGTCCCCTTTCCCATTTCTTCTTGAAGTTTCTCATTCCAGACCTAGGGTTATCTACAGCCTTATATGAGCCACCTAAAATTAAGTGTAATCCTGAGCCTTCTGTTTCAAAGAACATGCTCAAGCAGCCAAGTCTAATTTCTTATCTGTTTCCTTCAAATTCTGTTTGTCATGCCACTGAATCCCCCAATCAAAGCTGCTGTGGATGACTAACTCATCTGTCACCCACCAAATCTTCCATTTGGTTCAAAGTCCTCTAAAGCCTCCTGAACCATCCTTACAGAGGTTATTGTTCACTAAATCCCTATTCTCACCCAACTGTTCACCTAGAATTGAAGTTGCCAACACTATTTCTCCCAGGGAATTAAAAAAATCCAGATACAAAAATCCAGTAAGATAGGACCCCATAAAAGGGAAGGGACTGTAAAGAATACACCTGAGAAAAAAACCATAATGGTCCTACTTTGTCTGCTTAGTGCCTAGGGAAGAAATTAGACACTAGGATGCAAGGTGTACAGGCTCAAGGTGTCAGGCTGCCCTTGCCCTAGCCCTTGCCCTTGCCTTCCCTTCCCTTCCCCTTCCCCTTCCCCTTCCCCTTCCCCTCACGTAACATAGGAAACAGGCTCTCACTTTGTGTCAAATCTATTAATTTTATCTCCATCTCAGGTTGTCTGCTGCAGTACCTGCAACTCACAAACTGGACAGCTTTTCCTTCGGCCCTGTTCAAAGCGCCGATGACCTGCACAGGACCTGTGCACTGCAGCAGGGAGGGAGGCCGGGACACTGCACAGCCAAGACGAGCTGTGCTCCTCCCCGTGCCAGGCACTCTGGGCATGCAGTCCAGCGCCCACATCCCTGCAGCCTTCCTACCTGCGACCTGGTGGGCAGGGGCAGGCGATGGTGAGCTCTGACCCAGGACAGGCTGTCTCACACCCTCGCCGGGGTTTAACCCCAGCTGGCAACCAAGCACCACGCAGCCGCTCACTCGCTTCCTCCCACCCAGAGGGATGGGGAGAGAATCCAAAGGAAAAAGGTAAAATTTGTGGGTTGAGGTAAGAACAGTTTAATAACACAGAAAGGAAGAAAATAATAATGATAATAATAACAATAATAAAGCGACAGTAATAGTAAAAGGATCAGAATATACAAAATGAGTGATGCACAGTGCAATTCCTCACCACCCACCAACCGATGCCCAGTTAGATCTTGAGTGCAATCCCCCACTCCCCCCCCAGTTTCTATACTGGACATTACATCCCATGGTCTGGAATACCCCGCTGGCCAGTTTGGGTCACTGCCCTGGCTGTGTTCCTTCCCAGCTCCTTGTGCCCCTCCAGCCTTCTCGCTGGCTGGGCAGAAGTTGAAAAATCCTTCATTGAGTCCAAACACTACTTAGCAGCAACTGAAAATGTCAGTGTGTTATCAACATTACTCTCTTACTGAACCCAAAACATAGCACCATACCAGCTACTAGGAAGAAAATTAACTCTATCCCAGCTGAAACCAGGACAACACTGAAACTGAGGGAAGCTGGCAGGTTTTCTCAAAACCCCAAGTGATTTCAGGACACAAATACTACCGACTTTCAAATAGCCATGCACTTTTACAAGCTCTGAGGACACTCTCCAGCTGCTTGCTTCAGGGGGAAACGTAAGTACTCACCGTTTTTCCACACATGCTCTAATTGCCATGGCAGGAGAGCCCACCGTGGGGCTGGACGTCTGCCCCAGCCCCCTCCAGCTGCATCTCCCAGCAGAGCAGCTGTGATGGGTTGACCCTGGCTGAACGCCATGTGCCCACCAAAGCCGTTCTATCACTCCCCCCTCTTTCGCTGGACAGGGGAGAGAAAAATAGAACAAAGGGCTTGTGCGTCGAGATAAGGACAGGAGAGATCACTCACCAATCACCGTCACGGGCAAAACAGACTCAGCTTGGGGAAAATTAGCTCAATTTATTACAAATCAAAATGGAGTAGGGTAATGAGAA
>JANZLQ010000065.1:8338940-8373496 GCA_026212715.1 Elanus axillaris | reverse complement strand
GGCGCCTGGAGCATCTCCTCCTCCTTCTGCACTGACCTGGGGGGCTGCCGGGCTGGTTCTCTCACATGTTCTCACTCCCCGGCCGCTGTTTCTCTCTGTCCCACAACTTTTTTCCCTTCTTAAAATGTTATGACAGAGGCGTTACCACTATCACTGATGGGCTCAGCCTTGGCTGGCGGCGGGTCCATCTTAGAGCCGGCTGGTGTTGGCTCTGTTGGACATGGGGGAATCTTCCAGCAGCTTCTCACAGAAGCCACCCCTGTAACCCCCCCTGCTACCAAAACCTTGCACAGAAACCCAATACAGCAGCCCAGGGAGCTCAGGCCTGGGTGTGTGGCACAGAGCACTGAGCACTGCCTCGGTACTGGGAGGTACCAGGACCATTTCCAGCTCAGTGTGTCACCATGTGCCAAGTAGTGTTGGATAGGTATTTACTGTGGGACGGTGTGAAATGAAATTTTGTGCCAGTGAGGAGAAATGGGGAAGTCAGGTGTCCTGAACTGATAGCGATCCCCTTGCAGAAAAGCCACCACTAGCTATCAAGATTGTTAATCTTTCACCCGCCACTTCTCACTCAGGTACAATTTAATAGGTCCCTGTATGCAACTATTCCGGATTAAAACTCCATTTTCTTACACATCTCAATAAGATTAACTGGTCAAAAGCTTTCGTTTCAGTCTTTATGAGTAACTACAGAATAGCTGTTGTGCTTTAAATCCGTACCAGTCAAATCCACAGTAGCTCCATACAGAGAAGCCTCCCATGGCCAAGGACCCTCTAAATCCGTGTTGTCTTGCAGCAACAATAGAAACCTGGAAATAAAAGTCTGTTGAAGAGTTTGGATATGTTGTACATGTGATGACTTGCTACCACCTATCATTGGATCAATCTTATTTTTAAATAGGAAGTAGATGGTATTGAAAATATTTTTATTCAGCCGCAAGCTTAGCTCCCATTGATTTAATAAATAGTTTTCTGGCAATGTGTTATTGGCTGGTCATGTAACCTTCTCATGCAGGCCCGTGCAGTACCATGTCTGGTAATGCCAAGGTGGTAGCACCTTGAATTAACAAAGACTTCAACAGCCTCTCTGGGGAAGAGCTTTGCTTTTTTAAGCTTTTTCAGAATTGCAATGCAAATAAACCACTTATAATGTCATTGACTTTATTGCAGTATAACTGGTAGTAACATTTGCATTTTTTCTCAAGACTATCTCCACAGACTTGACAAGAAGTTGTTTTCCCATCAAAAGCTCCATCAAAACCTCATCATAACGGTAGTAGAGAATTGTTTTAAAATTACTAAGATAATGTCACAGGAATATTCATTAATGTGACAAAATTTCTTTTAAAGTTGTCATAAAGCTTCTTTGTTAGAAATTGAATAATAATACCTGCCAAATACATGTCTTGCTTCAGCAGAACACTGCTACTTAAGACGAAATTCATGTACACACTTTTCAAAGATCCTGTGGGCATCAGCTAGGCATTCTTAAAAGATTTCGTCTGTGCTATCTTGAACAGACAAGAATAAAATGTGCTTCTGTTATCTCCTGAATTTGATTTTCAACACTTTAAAATAACCTTAATAAATGAATGTGTTGGCCAGGTTAAAAATGTATTTGGATTAAGGAAGAGCGTTTTTTAAACACAATAGCTATTCCACTTTGAAATGCATTTCGCTTGCAACATAATTAACTTTGTTCTCACATGGAATTATTCGGGAATAGCTAATTTCTTGTGTTATCAAGCTCTGATAAGTTTCACAGCTCCCATAAGATGCAGGAAGTATTATCACCTTTGCACAGATGGTGAATTTGAAGCAAAATGCCAAGGGAAAATAAAGTCATTGACATGACTTGAATTAGACTTCCAGACAGTTGCGCACACACACTTGTGATCAGCTGTCTCACTTCTCTCTGTTATAGGTATATAATCTTCCACAAATGCTGAAACAAACAACAAAATCATATGGTTGAATTTAAAAGATTTGCTATCTGTAGAAAATTTTCATATGGTTATATATCAAAATAAATCCTATCAAATTTATTTATTGGTGATCTCTAGCTAAAAAGGGGGTTTTATTTTAATTAATTGTTGCTTATAAGTGGAAAATTCAACAAAATATAAGGATTCTGATTTGGATAGGCAATCCCAGCCATGTACATTTCTAAGACAACAAACCAATAACGGCTGTTAACATATATAGCTACATACTCCTACTACTTAAAAAATTAATAATTATGCCATAATCATGCTGTAGGGTGGGTAACTTCTCACCTGTGATTGTTCCTTTAAAACAATATTTTGTGTCTCCTTTTTGTTAACCTTATCTACACACAGAGTATTCATAAATGATTAAAAAGCATATTGCAAATACTTTCCACATAGCAGGCTGCAGTAGTATATTAAATAAATAAAAACACACTTATACAACTGGAGGTTAACTTAGGTCAATGAATTATTAGAATAGACTACGAGATTTACTTTAAACAAATAACATTATTAGAACAAAACATTATTATGTAACAATAATTAGGATTAACATTTTAATATCAATTTTCTTTTCATAACTGAACAAATCCTTAATCCAAAATTCAGCAAATTATCACAAATTTCTTTAACCCCATTGGCATTAAAAAATTTTCTTCTCCTTTTAGTTACAATTAAATATAGATGTGGGTGTCCTCTTTCTTCAGATGAAAATTATTCAGTGTACTTGAGCAAGATCAACAACTCCATCACAGCAGACACTACAGCAGTTTTGCTGGCACCATGCAGAACTCCAGCTGCTAAACCTCAAATTCTTTAAAACAGTGAATAACAAATGTAATTTGCATAATAAAATCCTTTTGTGTTCATTGAGATTGCTCATATCATTAAGTGATTTGATGGGTGAATAAGGAGTCAAAAATCTGGTCTTGAGAAAAGAAGCCTCATTAAGGCTTATTTCTCCTTTCTGAAAAGACAATGGATGTGAAAACATAATGAAGTATCTCTGTCAATTGCGGAGCAGCAGTAAATACACACAAACAAACATTAACTTCCCTATCTGCACAAACTGGGAGCCAATCCCACATACTGTAGGAATTAATACTTTGCAGCTCATTCTTGCAGAGAAGATGGAGATGGTTTGAAATTATATTATTGCATGAATGGTAAGTAATATTAAAACATGTGAATGGAGTCACTGATTATATAATTATATCTTGTTTCCTTGGGGAACTGAGAGGTTGAAAGTACTCTTTGGCACCAGCTATTAGTGGTCTAACCTTTCACCTCTGAAGACATGAATTCAAGTCATGCTAAGCGTAGGTTTTGTCCCTGTGCCCAAGGACACAGTTTGGCATGCATATTTATAAAACTTGTTTAGAGCAAGACAAGGTATGCAAGCCTTGCCCTGAGGAAATCAATGGCAGCTCTCCTTTTGGCTTCCACTGGCCAGGCTTTTCCCTAAGGCTGAGAACATAAAAGTGTCACAAGAGATCTGCCTAAACTTTAGCTTCCTTTTTGGCTCCATCGCATCTTGGCAACATTTCCATTTTTCTTGGCGAGCTCTCCAAAATTCCGGTAAAGGGAGGACAAAAAAAAAAAAAAAAAAAAATTTTTCTTGCCCCTTGACTATTTCAGGACACTGTTTTCCTCTTACATTGCATCTGATTTGGTCTATTCTTTCTTGCACCAGCCGGAATTGTCCCTCTGGGACACTCTCCTGGCTCAAGAGCCCAGAATATTTTGGGTTCCTTTCCCTTCTGACCTGGAAAATCTTCTACATCAAAGGCCCAGCAGTAAGCAGACTACATCCAGTAAGACCACTGCTATGCCACCCAGAGGCTTGTACCTAATTAGAGAGAATATTGGTACAGGAACATAGAAATGGTTGTATAAGACACATGGTCCTGCTAACCAGGACCATATTATACATCTCAGAGTTGCTTTTACAGGGCACTGCAAAAGAATACATCAGAAACATTGTCAAATAATCTCAGGATTCATTCTCATCATTAGATCTCAACCTGGTTGTTGGCACTTAGCTGTTGTCTTCAAATGGCAGTAAAACCGAACAAAAGTGCACTTTGTCCCATCCCATCTTACCTACGTAGTCCTGAAGGCGATAATCCTCACCCTTTCACTTCTCCCCCCGCCCCAGCACTAGGCATATCTTGTCATGGCCTGTCTAAACTACGCTAAAATTGTCTGTTATGCAAAAGCCCTTGAGCCCAGCCTGCGCAGACAGGTACAGTAACGCAGCAGAGCCCAGCGTCACGCCGAGATATTGGGTCACTTCTAGGAACAGTGCAAGTGCACTGCTGACATACTACATCTAAGCCGGTAAGCCCCGACCCTCAGCTTCGAGAAAGCACAGCCTTGCCACGACTGATGCCACAAGCCGCCAAACATGCTATTCCCTTGTCTCCATAAACGGTTATTTTTTTTCCTTACAAAATTGTAGCAACTTCTAAAAACTTTACTTGATTTACACATGGGGCTTGTTTGTTTTTACTAAACTCCTCCTTTAACTGAAATTGCTGTTTATAGTATATTTTCTGCTTGTGTCACTTGCTGTCCTTTAGGTGCTGAACTTTATTACGGTGTGCAGTTACTGCTGTGATTTGAATGAGCTTTCCGGTGAGTTACTTCAGACTAATCAAGAATATCCTCTGTTGCCAATCTCTCCAACTATCTATTCTAAGCAGCAACCACTTAAAGTGTCAAGAAATAGTTTTCACAAACACTGTACACAGTCCAAGTGGGTAGGTCAAGATCCTTGTTATTAGTCTTGTTAGATTTTTGTGGCTTCTCTGATCACACTTACTGCTGAGCACTCAAATTCTTCCCCCTGTCCACCCCGCCTTTTTTTTTTTTTTTTTTTTTTGATCCAGAGGCTGGTAATAAAGCCTTACCAACAGAGACTGTTACAGCCTGGGATTTCTAGATATAGACAAAACCTTGATAAGATAAGGGAAATAAAATGGAGACAAAAATTATTGAGGAAAGAGATTTACATGGCTCAAGCACGTGATCAGTGTAACCAGATCTGTGCTCTCAGGAGCAGTAGCAGAGCATCAGGTACCAAACAAGCAGCAGTTACAGCTGAGCAGAGATTTGTTCATGCTCACTCGGGGTTTACATGCTCTTTGGAGTGGGACATAGCTGGAGAGGACTAGACGAGAGCAAAGAGATTTGGCAACAATGGCTTGGCCAGGAACATTTATTCTTATTATTCTTATTCTTATTCTTGATGCTCCTATCCTGGAATAGATCCTACAGAAGGAGAGCAAGAACTTAAGCAAATTTTTTAAAGATGGTACATTTTTCTAAATAAAGAGGGAGGAAACATTTCTAAAGACACTGTACAAAAGAGGTGACAGCCAGCCATCAACCTGTGTGAATATAAAGGCTAATTTCAAATTAGAAAAGTTTAAAAGCTACTTTTACATCAGACCATACATGAAAAATCAAACCAGTCATGGCTGTCAACATTTTACTTTGATTTGATCTAAGAAAAAAGAGCAAAAATAATGCAAATCATTACTAACTGATCAGCCTAGAGTACAAGGTGTGGGAAAATGTATAAAGAAGCTGTACTTTCGTGGGAGAAATTCTGTTCTTATTTATACACACTTGATGCCATTTATCCAGGAAGAATTGCATTTAAGGCTTTTAGAAATAAATACAATTGTAAGTGGATATGTATGAAACTGTGGGAGTGACTGATTTACTGATGGCAGTGAATTTTCTCTGCTTGAAGAATTTAGCATGCCAAACTGAGGAACCATACTGGAAAATTGAGAGTCTGTTTGTTATTTGCTTACTTCCCCAAGCATTACTTCTATTCGACTTGTTCTTAAAGAGCTGTCAGTGTTGTTATTTTTTTTCTCTTTTCACTGGAAACTACGAGGATTCCTCTTCTGAACTTCTCTTCCTCTTACAAGCAGATTTGTATTGCCAGGCACACATCATGCTCCAAACTTTGTTTCATTCCCTGAAGGATTTGGTTCTATGGTCTACAAGAATTACTAATGACTGACTGAAGGGGAATTCGCTGCTGGTAGATTCTCCTATCTCTGCACAAAGCTGATACTGTTTCCAGAGTCAATGAAAGGTGTAGTGCTGTGTGATCTCAATTCGTCTTCAGCACAGCACGCAACTGGTGACAAGATAAAGATACACTCTTGAAAATGGAGCAGAATTTCAGAGGGAAAACTCTACCCTTGTTGAGCATGCGGTCGGTGTGATTTGTAATAAAGAACAAAACAGTACTCTTTCTTTGCATAAATAATTTAAATGCAGCAGCTACTGTAGCAGCCACACAGAATATAAATTGCTAATTCCAGAGACTAAATCCCCTGATTTCAATATCAAACCGTTAAGAGGTTATATTTGTCAGACCACAGCCAGTGCTTACATGGCAGAAATCAGAAAAACTAATAACCCTTCTGCATTCAAATGGTAATTAGAAGACGTAGAAACCCAACCCCACCTTAAATCTTTAGCTATAAATGTTCACTTCTCTGATAAACAAATAAAATGGCACCATTTTTAAAAGAGCACTTTTGAAGTGCCTGTACAATTAGGTCTAACCGTTTTGCATGCGCATCGGGAAACCTCTGTCCGCCCTCTGCCAAATCCATTCTTTTGAGCAGGCAGGTCACTGCGGTTTACAAGAGTCCACTTCCCTTGGCGACATACTCCTGCCTGCTCACACGGACTGCAGATTGCTCACCCTCACTGGCATCCCATGTAGTAAGGAAAGCCAGGACAGGAAAACAAAACAAAACAAAAATGCAGAAAAACCATTGGACACTAGAGGTGTAATGAAAATAAAATATACACATCTGGAAGTCCAGTGTTGTGGATAATTTGAAAAATGCTAAGTATTCCTGAAAATTGCAGATGCCAATGGAAGTACCAGCCCTGTTTCTTTTATTACGTATAGTAGCTTTTGATTTTATTTTTTTTTAAGATCAGTTCCTTTTAAAGCAAGACTTCTGAAAGCACACTGTGTCTATCTACTCAGCTGTTTAGCTGTCTATCCCCAGGTGAGAACTGACATGTAATTTTCAGCCAAATTCAGTAGAACAGGCTTCATTAGCTCCACTGCTCACCATCCTATCCTTTTTTTTTTTTTTTTCATGCCAGTTAGGAAACCCATAATGTCCCACAAAGACCTCCTTCCAATACCCAGTGGGTTCACTTTGGAAAAGACGTTTCATCTAATGATTGGTTTTACCTATACTGGACACAACCTATAAGGAATAACACAAAAAAAAAAAAATCCAGGTTTAAGCAATATTACTTCTACTTGAAAACTACTGTTTTCTAAGACTCTGGAATGAATGTTTTTGTCATTCAGACACATGAGAATCCTGAGAAAGACTTTTCTTGGATCTAATTAAATCTATTTTTTGCAGAAAATCCAAGTACCTTCATATATTTGCATTTAGCATCGAGAATGAGATGCAGAAATATTTTACATCCTCAGTAGGCACAGATTTTACTCTAAATCTCATCATTTCATGGTAACATTTACAAGAGACTCGTCATTGAGGAGACCTCCACAGATGATTATACAGCTGTTTGTCAATAAGAAGCACTTGAAAATCTTACTCCTGAATACTCCTGAAAACAGTTTAGCAAGGACAAAAAGTTGTTGTTCACAGTCATTTTTGCCTTGATTGCTTTCCTTCTGAAAAAAGGCAATAGGTCTAGCCACTTAAAATTCACCTAAAAATTGTTTGGGTTTGTGGTCTAGTTTTGTTTGTTTGTTTGTTGCCCCTGAAGGGTCTGACTTTTATGATTGGGAAAAGCCAAACACTTTTGCATTCCTGTCTTCACTGGACACTTGGCACTGTGAGGTGGGTGGCAGCAGTGATATAGATCTGAGCTAGGGACAAAGTTCTCAGTTAAGCAACATCTTCTCCACAATGGTCTCTGGAAAATATAAATAGCTATAGCAAAAGAACATTTTACATGGGAAGACATAGTCTTTATCAGTAAGCAGTTTAATAGGCTTAGATAGTGTCTCCATTGTATTACTTATTATACAAACTCCACTGACCCTGATCAGGGAAACATTTTTTGGATCATACAAACTGATAAAATTATTTTCCAGCGGGCAAATTAAGTCATCAAAAATAGAACTGTCCCTAATACATCTACATGACATCCCAGGGAAAACTTGAAAGACGCAGTTCTTGTTAATGGTAAGTGGGTGTAGACTGTTTACACTGGAAGAAGTCATCTTCTTTTATAGAACGATAAACATTCCTTGGTCACTTTGGCTCTTGCATCTGAAAGCTAATAATCTGTGCAGCTTCCCTCTACCCCAAATGCATTTGGTCACTTTACAGCTGTACAACATTTTTATACTCTTTTATATCCTTCTGTCTCAAAACCAACTAAAGAGAAGATAGACCGAGGAAAATGATCCTCTGCTGAGAAAAAACCCAAACCAAAACAGAAAAAGTCACTGTATTAAAAAGCAGCTTCTGTTTTATCCATTTGCACTGACTGTTTCTTTTATGCATGTCTAGAGCCTACACTGCATTTCTTCTAGCTGTTTTAGTTACTAATCCATGCTTTTTAACTACATTAAAAACTATTACTCTTGCAAGTTAAAGCAAGTGAAGCTGGTATTTATCCCTGTGATGGGAATTCCATAGTTACTCCAAAGCTATATTCCCCTTATTTCTATGTTTTTCCTTGTCTCATCTTTCTTTTTATTTCAGTGGTGAGACATATAGGGTAAACAGAATAAAGATTTCTGTGCTGTCATATTCAGGACAATTGCAAATGCTCATTCATGTGTACTAAATCCTTGGAAAATGAGATCTACATTCATATACAGTCATTTCTTGGTTTACAGCTAAAATTCAGTCTGTCAGTTTTACTGCCTGTTAATAGGAAAAGATAATAGAAACAAAATGGGAAAAATTATATCATCTGTTCTCAACAAATGTTTTAGCATATTTTAACAATCTGAGTTAATATTTCTTTTTTGTTTAAGTAATGAAAACAGCTGAAATTTTAACACTGAAAATTCTTATACAGTAGGTTTTTTCTCTGTCTGCAAACCCCTCAAAAGCAGCCTGAGGTAGAGGAGAGTCTAGAAACTGTCCAAGTGACTGGAGGAGAGGAGTAAATAAAAGTGGGATCCTGTTGCAGTAAATGCTGCATCCAGAATTTATTTACATGGGTACATGAGGAAGATAAGGAAGTGAAGGTGATGGACAAGGAAAATAAGAAATGCATAAGAAGAAAATCCAAAATGATGATTTCATAAGAAACACATTTTGGAAGAAGCAGTCATCAAAGCATGGGTAGTTGTGGACTTCATTTGCTGGTTTTCAGGAGAAAAAGAGGCTACAAAAAAATCCCAACATCACAGCTAATATAGAGCGTAGAATACACAGTAACTTTTTAACATCTAGATCACTTGGAAAATAGATCTTTTATGCATAAAATGTCTTATTATTTTAGTTGCAGTCAGTAAAATATATTCATGGGGACTGCAGACTTTTCTGGTAAACATCATCAGCAACAACAAATCACTAGCAGCTCCCTGCTCTGCACCAGCTACACAGTTTGAAAGACTTCCCATGCCTTTAGCAATACACAAGAACTGTTTGGAAGCTGCCTAACTTCAATTATTAGAAATACAATAAATTCCAAAAATTCAGGCCTTTATCCTTCCTGTTGGTACTCTTTTTCATGTCTATTTGCTTTAGGGAAGCTCATTTTAACTCTTTGTGAACTAGGTAATACATCACTTGGAAGTGGCTTGCATGCATCTACCATTTTTGGTAGATTCCACATTAATTAATTTGGAAACAGACTGAACAAAAAGTTTGAGATTCTAAAACTGCTGTGGATATTTGAAGAGATTTTTCAGTGGAATAGTTAAGGAATTTCATAGGTGCCCCCACCACTCTCCTTTGCAGTGCTCCAGCAATATGAAATGAATCTCCGGCACCAAGTTAAGTAACCCAGCACCTCCAGTCATGGCTCGGCAGCATGAGCACATATTCTGTTACAGTCTGACATTTCTTGCTGTCACCTGACAGTCGACTAAACAGATGTCAGTGGAGTTTTTCCTGATCTGATATGCATGGGAGGAAGGAAGGAACAACTCCTTTGACTGTCACCCTTTCTTCTTTATAAAAATTTTAACTTAAGAGCACTGTTGTGAACTCATGATGAAAACATTGTAAGGGCATTTTGAATATATCAGCCTGTTGCCAACCTGAAGAACTAGGAAAGAAACTTTGCTACTAGTGGACAGTTATAGGGACACCTGAAATGACCCAATACCTAACTATTACTATTAGCGTAGTATGATTTTCTGGGGGGGGGGTGTTAAGATTTACTTAAGCTTAGACCAGAGAAATAATTAAACATTACTATCATAGTGTGTGAAGAGCATTATTCCCTAGATGTGTCCTGGATGCATCTGTATTTTCAAAACTGCTTATACTAGATTTGTGCACCCAAAAGTACAAATTAAGCCTTGATACCAGGTCATATTTTCATAGAACTAATCTAATCAGAGGATATTCTGGGCAGTATCTCATCCAGAATAGAGTGGAATAGACAGACAATACCACTCTGACATAAAAGCTGATTCATCAGAAAATTTGAAAAAAAAATTAGGTCCAGCAGAAGGAGTTTATCCCACATTAGCATTCTGAGTTGTGCATGTTTGATCCTGTGTTAGTTGTCCCAAAGCTAGGTTTACCATATTGCCGAACCAGAGATTTAGATGTTGCATCAAACTTAACCTCACTTCTACACGTAAGTTGGTCATCAAGGAAAGATGTGCAGGAGGAACACCCAGTTCTCTCTCAGCTTTTGTAATGTTTCTACTAAATGGAAACCAGGACATAACTATTTTTCAAGAGTGAAGCTTCTCAAGCCTGAACACCCCAAGTTACATTTTTTGAAAAAGGCTATTGTGACTTCCTAGAATTGCCCTTAAACATTGTAGTATTAACCAACTGTATAAATAATGGTAACTTTACCATAATCCAGCTTCCAGTTTTGTTGAATGACGAAGTGGCTCAAGAGCAACATCACAGTTTTTACTGCCAAATTCCTCTGGAGAAAACTCCTTCCAGGTAGCGCATGCTGTTTTTAAAGAGTGATACAGTAGGCATCTTTGTGGGGTAGATGAGTCTGCTTCCAGAAACTCATATCTTGGCTAACTTCAGCCACATTTCAAGTCTTGAAGCTGCTCCAGCAATGGCTTCCTAGAAAGTTTCAAATAATTTTATTTTAATTTGAGGCAGAACATTAGCATCTTCAATGAACTCAAAAATAGTCATATAGCTCTCAGCACTCAGGGAGATAGTGTGCTTCAAAGTATGTTTGTAACTTCTTTGGGGCCCTGATAATATCAATAGCGACAGGACTCTGTGGTTCAGAAATCTCTCAGGAAAATTAGAGTCTACTTAATTTGCTCCCTAATACTGCTACCTCCAGCTGGAGTCTCAAAAAAATGAAGTTCATTATTAAGAAGGTCTTTAAAGAGCATAACAATCAGCGTAAATGTCACACTCATTAATCACCTTCCTAAATAGGCAAAGCAAATAGCATGACTGTATTAACTCTCATTTCCTGAGAAAACACCATAGATTATGAAGATCAACACCACATCTGATAGTTTGCTAAACAAAAATGACATATGCATTCACCAGAAAGGCAGTGTGAGGCACAAGCAAGTTGCTTGTTCACACCTCTGGTAAACCTGGTGAATCAAGTAACAAAGAAAATGGTAGAAAGGCATATGACACTTTCTATTTCACATAAGACACTGAAAACATCTCTTCTTGGAAAAGAATGAAACTGGAGTTTTGTGTGATGTATCAAATAAGAGATCATCAGGGTTTCAAAGAAGTTTAACCAAGTAAACAAACAAAAAAATAATCAAGGAAATATAGGTTGCTCCATATAAATAGAGAAGGCTCTCAGCATATTCTGGTCTTCAAAATGGTTGAAATTTCCTGAGAAGGATGACTTGGCTGCAAGCAGGCCTAGCAGCTGGCAGAGAAAGATAGGATTCTGATGTCCATTTACTGCCTCCCTTTATATTGGTCTGGAACAGGAACCAGTCCTCTCTGGCATGGCAAGAGAAGCAAAGGAGTGATAAGAAATGAGCATTAACTTGTGCTCTGTAGAAGAGCCACAACAGTGGCAGTGAAGATCCAATAACTGATACAAAACCTGAAAAACAGAGTGCTTCACTGAAGCAGCACGCTAGTTGCTCAACAGTCTTTGATTTGCTCACAAAGGAATTTCCTTCACTTGTCTGTGTTCCAAAACAAAAGTATCTTGTTTCAAGCACATATCACATACCAAAGGGAGGGAACTGAGATCCCTATATAGTAAATAGAAAGGTGATCATCCCGCTACTTGGAGTAATGGAGAAACCTATAGCAGACTTTTAACCTTCCACAAAGTCCACGGAGAATGATTTCTTTGTCTAACCACCAACATTAAACAGTACAAAATTTTGCCATTTCATTCAGGGGAAAAGGGCTTGGGTCTTGATGACTTCAGATCAATTTTTCTGCCCGATTAGAAGAAAGCCCTAAAGATCCTGATATTGCTTACCTTCTAACACCTAAAGGCACTTCAAAAAAGCAGATTCTATATGATAAATTGTGTCAGGTCAATATAATCTGTTACATTTCACATCAGTAATGGGAAAAATCTGAATGCTGACGTTAAAATTTCCCAAGCGTCAGATTCAGTAGACCAAACTGACAGTAGATGGTTATCAGACCATTGCCTTGATTGACAGAAATATATATCTTTGTGCATATGAGCATATACTGCACCTTCTGCACCTGTTCTGGTTTCAAAACAATAGGAAGTAGGGGATGAATACATAGCAGAATTGGAATTTTCACCTGAGTTTCTAGAAATATTCACTCTCCTATTATCAATCTTCAAATACTTTCAATGGCACACAAACCCACAAACAAATCTCTGTCAGTCAGACTCTCTGTCATGTGAACTCTGAATGTGAACAACAGAAATAACCTCTCCTCCCTGCAAATAAAATCCAGACATTACTGTGTGCAGTATATTAGTTCAATTCAGTCAAAGGACAAGAAAAATGATAGCAGAAAGACAGGGGGAGAGAGAGGAGGGGTGCTCAAGGTATGTGACCAGAACATACTGGTCTCCACGGGCTTTTCAAGAGTTTGCATGGAATAGTGATTTCTTGCGCCCAGCACAGAAGCAATAATGTTAAGGTGAATAAATAAAAAGTATGTCAGATGTGATATGATGAAGCAGCATTTATTTGGCCCAGGTAAATATAATCCTAGAAGCCTTACAGTAAAGGAAATGGAAGAGTACTAGTGTCACTCCTGGCGTCGTGATATTGACTATGTTAACACTAATTCTTGCAAGACAAATAAAGCAGCGCATATTACACAAATTAAAGCAGTCGGAGTCCTGAATAGTATTCCTCAGGCCAATGCAATGTGATAAAGTAACAAGCAGACAAGAAATTATCAACACACAGTGCTGTAAAAGAGCTTATATTAGTAAAGAAAAAATGTTGTCTCTTCATGCCTTAAATTTTCTCCTTGGCCAAGACTATCAGGTCAAAGCAGAGGGGGTTATGGCTGTGTTGTCTACGCAGGCTACTTCATGCTAGGTTGCTTCCCATTGAATCAAAATTTTCCTCTTAGCTGGTAAATACTCACAATTATGTGTTTCAGTGCTTTGACTTTACTCGTAGTTCATTTATCATAGCAGAGAGGATTGACTGAAGAATTCCAATCAAACGCCTGCCTGCTTTCTATGCTGAGTGAAAATCTAAAGTTGCAGTTATTTACTCAGCACTTTTGTGGCAAGCTTGTAAGATCAGCCAGGAAAGATGATCAGTGTGCAGCTGAACATGACCACTGTCAGCTTAGTGGCATGGAAGAATGTACCCCCTTCCTTTCTCCTGGTGTGTGATATGCACACGTGGGATTGTTTTTACTACTCCTGCTCTCTTTTGGCTTGCCAGCAGGGTTTGTAGTGCTGTCTTCTCTAAATACATTTAATCCTCATTTTGCAAGTTATTTCTTCTAAAAATAAACCAAAAATGATTTTCCTATTATTATTGCAGACTTCACCATTACAACCCCAGGGCTGTAAAAGAAGGACTTACTTACAGGGCTTATAAAGCTGCAGCTGCTGAATCCAACGCTTTCTCTCCCATGATTTTCCTGGGTCGTTTATCTTCTCATCCTCCTGCTAGCATTGAATCTTCTAAGACTAACCTGAAATTGTGCTGATCGTTGATACTTTTAATGTCCTTTTCAGTATTTTTTCCACACATTTCAATATATTAAGCTCTACTCCTTTTCTCTCTCTCTTTCTTTCTCCCTGCCTCCATCTCTCTCCTTCCCTCACCCACCACTCTTTCTCTCCCATTTGCTTTTTTTCCAGGTAGAAGAAAGTATAATAAATACAATCTATGAATTATATCTTTAGAATCCCTACAGGGGCCTTCAAAGTACAAACAAATGTTATTTTCTACTCTGCACAAATAAACTTTCCATAGTGGAAATAGGTCATTTATTTTGCCAGAGAAGTATTGATTGAAGCTGAAATAAGTTACAGTAGTATTGGAAAAAAGAAATACCATCTGGCTGCACTAACAGATGTATTCCTTGCCCAACTGAAAGTTTAGAAAAGTATTTTTAACTCTTTCTCATCCACAATATTTGTGACCTTGGAAGCCATGGAATGTTGAAATAAATGACTGATGATACTCTCTTTCCTGACAAAGTTCCCCTTTCTGCCCTGCTACATCCCATTTTTTGGACACAGTAAAAATGTTTCATTCTAGTAATACCACACCGAAAGCTCTGAGTTAGATGTTTAGTCCAGCACAGTTCCACTTAGACCTGGACCTCAGCCAGATAAAAAGCAGAATTGGATTTGCTTCTTATAACGGCAAGGAAAGATTTCAGAAATTCCTGATCTGCACTAAACCCCCTTTTTACCTGACATATAAATAGCCAGTAGACTGCCTTGTACAAAATTCAGGCTCCGGTCCTCTGTCTTAATTCAGCAAGCCTAATTCATTTGTTTTAACTGTCCCACTTTCCATAAATAATTAAATCTTCTTTGGACTACAAAGAATAAGACTAAAGCAAGGATTTTAATCTAGGTCTCCCATATCCTGCCTAACCACTAGACTATTCAGGAATCTTCCTTGACAAGAAACTCCAGACAGATTTTTTTTTTCTTCAAATTCCAGTAAAAATATTGGTCTTGACAAATTATCGGTTTCTGAGAGAAAGCAGTTGCTCAAAGATTCCTGACCAGCTTCCCTCAGAAAGGTGACTTCCTTCACCATCCATTATTTGCTGTTTTTCAGCCCTAAGTGCTGTCCCGAACTGTCCTGTAGGACCAGTGACCACCTGTGGGGTCAGAACCCTCCGCTGGTGGCAGCCCCAGTCTGACAACATCTGCCTTAGTGCTCCACAGGGAAGCCTCGGGGCTGGAAACAAACAACACATTGGTTTGGATTTAGCAAGACTCTGCATTTTACCTAAGAAGTAACTCATTTGGGTCTGGAAGTTTGCCAGCTTTTCCTTTTCACTATTAGTTTTAAAGCAAACATAGAGTCATTTACATTTGAAATAGCATGCTGAAGTGAGAACTGATTCTGAAGCAAACCCCCAAATAATTCGTTTTTAAATTAACAAAATGAAACATTGCTATTTGTTATCTTGGGGGAGGGTGTGTGTGTTTGGTTTTTACCAATATTATCATCAGATTATGCATAAAATCTCAAAGTTTTTTCCTTGGACCACCATCTACTTAGTCATTCACAAATCTAGCAGAGTACCTGCTCATGGGGAAACACAATAGCTGTTGGATTTATACTTTTTGTTAGAAAATATTATGCAAAATTGTTGAAGGTATTAAGAGAGCCTAGCCATTTGAAGGAAAAATATGGATAGTTCTTCCTCCTGTTGAAAGAAGCAAGCATTCATCTTAAATGTGACAAGGCTGACAAATTTCCTTGAACTTGGACCATCTTCCACTGCACTGTTTAGGCCCTAACATTGACAGTCAAGCATTATTCCACTAAAATACCGGCTAGGAACCCTTAAATGGTGCCTTCTATGATAATATCTGAGGTGTGCTAGGAGTTTTTTATTTTATTTCATATAACAAATTTCTTGCCGAACTAGGAATTTTAGAAGAACTCTAGTTTTATGGGCACAATTCTGGACTTGCAATAATTGTAAGTACCAATTACTTTTACATATTGTCAATGCTCAGTTAACAGACAAATGCTGACATTTGCCCTAACAGTTAGCTTATGGAGATAAAACCAGGAATCACAAAGCAGCACCCTGGCTTATGCTCTCTTCAGCAATTAACACCACAGCATCTTAAAAAGTCCTTATTGCTGGCTAGAACCTCTCGTTCCTCACAGCCTTCTGACAAGCATAGGAAGGTAATTGGTCCTCCTTCTTTTAGACTGCAAGAATTAATACTTCCTAAGTGTCTGAATTGTTTCATCGCATTGTACACCTCAAAAAATCATTGGATTTACGCAATGCTTTTTCTGGCCTGCAGTTGAGTTACAGATGTGGAAGTAAGTATAAAGGGCCCATCTGGGGCTAATCTGTACTAGCCTTGCTCCTTAAAATGGCTGTTCACTGAATGATTGCTCGTTCGGTGAACGTCCCTTCAGAAGCTGTAGGAATCAACAAGATCAGCTCGTTAACTGCAGGTCCTGCTTACCTCCATTCTGGGAAAACCTCAGCCATCCCCTCTGACAGTGCCATTTTCAGCATTCGTTAATGAGTAATGTCCAACATTTATGGTGAAAGCAGAGCTGAAACTACAAGTTTATATGTGTGTGTGTATATATATATACACATATATATATATAAGGCCAATACTGTCTTTATTCATATATGATACACGGAGTATTAGTTTCTAAGCGTGAACCATAATCATATTAGGCACCCAGTAGAATTTCATTTAATGTGTTTTAATTTAGTTACTTCAAAGTTTTAGACCAAAGATTCTCAGGAAAGGATTGTCTCATTCAGCGATTAGCTTAACTGTTTCACTCATTTTACTTTCATTAAAATGCACATTTGCTATCTAAGAAAGCCGAGTACAATACTAAAACCACAATTGCCTTTTATCTGAGCTTTTATTAATTTGTAGTTTAGTTGCATTTATGACAGATAGTTGCCTTTTTTCTAAGTCTTTCATAGTTATTCTTCAGAATGAGAAGTTATTGTGAGGAGTACATAGAAACAATTTAAAGGAAAAAAAAATACCAATATAGTTACAGCAGGGGGAACAACCATGCAGTATTGTTTACTACACATTCAAAGAGCAATAGATTAAAAGCACATACAGAAAATAAACCATCATATTTCCTATGTAAATTGTGTATCTAGTTCAGGGGGGGTAACAAGAGGGAGACTGTTGTGGCACTCCATCACATTCCTGCAGAGACACAACAGTGAACAACAGGAGGAAACTCAGATGTATTTCAAGAATAAAAGAGGAAAGAAGGATATGCTGTTACACAGAACTATCACAAAACCTCTCTTCTCCATTTAAAGCAATGGAGCAATTAAGCAATGTTGTCATTCCATGGGCCAGACATTTTTTTTTTTTTTTTACCAGATGGGTGCTTTTTTCTACTTCAGCACCACCATTATTCAAACTCCAGGTTGCTCCTGACACTCAAGTTATTTCTCATTTGATTAGTGTGAACTGTAAAATGTATAAGCCATCTAAAAGCATATACTCTAGTCAGACTGGCCTCCTCAGTCTGGGACTTTGTAAGAAGGCAGAGTAGTTACATTTTCTGTGTTGACTGTATTCATCATTCCAAACTGCAAATTTTCAACAACATATAAAACACTCAGGAGTTATTAAGGGAAGAGTCTATTTTTTAAAATTAATTTATGGTGGACCATCGTTCAGGAATTTTTCTGTATTCTACAGCTCTGTAATGTCTCTTATTTTATCCTTTAAATAAAAAAGCTGGAGAAAGTAAGAAAGTAAGAATAGTGTACCAGGTTAAACTGAAGTGCCGTCTAAGCCACTACCTTGCTCTCAACAATAGCCATACATGATTATCCAGAGAGGACTGTAAGAGCAAATGAAAATAGTATTTCCCTGTAACACTCACAAACTCCAACCATTTTCAAGTCAGTATACTGATCTAGATGAAGTTCCTGTGTACCCCAGTGACTCTCAATATTTTTTCCTTTGAACTTAGCCAGTCCTTCCTTGAGCACCAAGTAGACCTTAAGCATCCACATTATACTTGGTAAAAGTCCTCTTGTTTTGAACCCATTGTCATCAGTTTTATTTGATTTGCCTTCCATCCCACGGTAAAGAGAATGAAATCTCAGTTGAGCCTCTGCATGCCACTAAGGAGTCTATAAATCTGCATTAGTTTCCCTCCCCTCCATCAAGTAGGTCTTTTCCAGATCGACGACTGCTAACTTTGTTGCTCCTCATGCAGAATCCATTTCAAACTCGATGGTCTTTGTTGTCCCTTTGTTGTTTTCCAGATCTTGATCCAGATCAAAATGATCGAATGGTTCATTTAGAAACTTTCTGTAAAACTTCCATGCCATTACTTGCATTCGCTCTCATCAATCATGCATACATACTGTGAAACACTAATTTAGAAAACCCAGAAGCTGTCTTGCTCTGATGACAGTCTAGAAAATAATTCATTTAAATGACACCACAGGTGTGAAGGATTCAAGACGTAACGAGACAGGCAACTGGGTTGCAGGATTATTGGTCTGCAAGGATGACCAGTTGATTAGTGGTCTATTGTAAGGGCCGTGAGAGCATCCCCTGCTCCTGGAGGTCTCACCCCTGGGGCTCAGGGACACCACAGCAGCAGCAGAGCCAAGGCAGGGTCTTACCAGCCAGGGTTTGTCCCACCCCCCTGCGGGACCTCCACCGATCCCCACACTCCAAACCTACAAATAAAATAAATAAGCAAGGGCTTAAGTAGGTGGCTGTCCTGAAAGCAAGTTGGGGAGAGAAAGGAAAAGAAAAGGAGCCAGCTGGAGGTAATGGGAAGGATTTGCCTCAAAGGAAAACTGGTTTCATCCCACGGGAAAAAAAAAAAAGGCTTAAATTAAGTACTAATGGATCACAGAGTGGGTGGATGAAAAATGTAATTAAGTATACATGAAAAAGCTGGACTAAAAATTTAAGTTAGGTGGTAATATTGGTTCATCTCTGTTTGTTTTTTCCTTCAGATTTTGCAGAGTCTGAAACAGCCAATGACTTCATAGAGACTGTGTTACACTTACAAAAGAGATTGTATACAGGACCCACACATAACACACATCTGCTAATCGATCGTGGGACTGCGGTGGCTGGCCAGAAGAGCAGACCGAGGAAGTGGTTTAGCAGACAGAAATCCAACCACTGTTGTTTAAATTCTCGGCTTATACATGTGCTTCTGTTGTTTGCTTATTTAAAACCTCTGTCAGTACTCCTCTGGAAAATATTACATTTGCCTGGGCCTACAGCACTGTTTTGGAAGAAATTCATACTTGTCCTTAAATAAGTTGTAGGGATAGTTCTCAGCAGGGATAGGAGATGATGGGGTCCACCCTCACCTGAACTTTAAAGCCCCTCAATCTCTACGTGTGAGCTCCCAGCTGTGCTGAGCGTGGAGGCAGACCGCCGGCATCGAGCCTGGCACCACTGGGGCCGTGCCGCAGAGCAGTCTGGATGCGGCAACAACCCGTGCTGGGGGCAGGGAGGGAGCCCCACCAGGGAGAAAAGCATTAGAGCTGTTGACAGGCTGTATGTCTTGAATATACAATAGGCAAAGTTACGTTGTTGGCTTTGGAGGGTCCTTTAGCATCCATGTTGCTGACTTAAAACGTTGAAATTAGTCTTAAGAAAAAAACATTAAATTTTAAGTGAGGGTCTGGATTCCTGCTCCAAAAAATAAAACAAAACAAAACTTCCTCAGCAGCTTCATTTTGGATCCGATGTTGCTTAAGAGCCTGCAGTTGAGCGGTGCCCAGTATTGCCCCCGCCCACACAACTCTTTCCCAAGAAAGGAATCCATTTTAAAGGCTTGGCACCGGCATTACCTTCTCACCTTCCTTTACCCGAAAAGCATGAGCACCACATAGCTCTTTGTAAGAAAGGACACAAGCCCAAACTTCAGGCTGTGGCTCAGCAAAGAGCAAAGGAAGGAACTCCCCCAAAGCACTGGGGGACGCACGCTCATCCACACGGCTCTGCACGGCGGATGCTCTCTGCACTCCCACGCGTCCCTCTTCAGGTAATTGGTGGCTTCCCAGCGGCCACCCTGAGTGTTTTGGGTGACACGCTGAAGAACTTGACTCTTCTGTGCGTTCTTTATGCAGACTGGGCACGTGAAATGGAGTTCTGCAATCTATTGTGTAGATCAGTCACAGTTTGGCCTGTACTAGATCTAGGTATCGCTGCGAAATGCAAGATCATATGTAGACATAAAGAGCAGAGGGAAAAATAAACAAACAAGTTTATCCAGAGGACAAAAATTGGCCTGGCTTTATGAAGTGATGGACTAAGGCTGAGGTGCAAGCCTGTCAGTTACTGCATTACATGAGTCAGACCTCCAAATCAGTGATATTCAGGAGAATATTAATTTTGCTGGAAATTTAATGAAAAACAAAGTAGCCTAATGAAGAAACAGTAAGTCATTAAAATTAAGAGCAAGGACAAAATTCTGTAAAACTGAACTGTCCTAAAAATATGCAGAAAAGACATGCAAATAGGAAAAAAATGCTGGATTGTTGTGTAATCAGAATACCTTTTCATTTCCTAATATGAAAGAGGATCTTTAAAACAAACAGATTAGAATGCAATTAAGGACCATCAGTGTGAATGATGTGCCTCCCTTTTTGTTTCACTGCCCATTAAATCAAGCTTAGTACTGTAAGCTGAAACAAGAGAGAATAGCAGCATAAAAAGGGCAAACTGGGAACGCACAACTCATCAAGGAGAAGTAGACTCCACCACACTGTTGCCAAATATAGCATGCTTTTGTTAAATGAAGATGAATTCCTGGTTTCCTTTCTGTGCTTTTTCTTCACCCTTCTACTCTGTCTGTAGGGCATGGTTTGTTTTTCCTGACAGTTTGAGATTTCTGAGCTACTGCAATGTAGTGCCAACACACACTGTGCACAGTAAGTGAAGAAGAAACAATCTGGCTGTTGTTTCTTGCTTTGCAAATAGCAATTTGCTTCTCATGACTGTATTTTACAGCCTGGTACCAGAGGCCTGATTTTAGAAAGCTAAATGTTTCTGTCCCTTTTTTTTTTTTTGTGTTTATTTAAGACGGTTATTCTGGTGCAAAATGAAAGTTGGCATCCAATTAAAATAACAAACTATGCGAATGTCCCGAATATGTTGCAATGCAATTCAGTAATTACACAAGTAAATTAAGAGTTAAAGCAATTTTTGTTTCTACTTACCGCTGGCCTCCATTTTCTTAGGATTCAGGCTTCCAGTATTGAATGGGTTCATCAAGGTGAACAGAGCATTAGCAGTTCATTCAACTAAATATAAATCCATAAGAAATTTAAAAGCACTTTTTAATAAATTGTACTTCATTATCTAGCATTAAAATAATAATACAATAAATACTTTATATTTAACACAGATTAAGCAACAAAACTAACAGATTTGCTACTACCACTTGCTCTATTTAGACATCCACTGGCTATGGTTAAAATGAAGCCAAATTTCCAAAAAACAAATTTCAGATCTTTTGCCATATAGTAATGTTATCATGTCAAGAAATTCCTAGAACTGTGCTATAAATCATATGCCATGTGCAATTAACTATACACTTCATTTAAATTTAATAGTCTATTTATTGCATGATCTTCTTATGTCATAAATTGTCATAGCTCTATTGAAGTCAGTGGAGCCTGTTTATACCAGCTGAATCTCTTCTCCTTACTGCTGGATGATTAATGTTGCTTTTTAATATTCAGTAGAAAAATATGTTATTTGATGACATCAAGAAGACAACTGGCAAAAAAACCATTAAAACTGCTTTTGGACTTTCCAAGAGATTTTAAAAGACAACATTTGGGAAGAAAAAGAAAAGCACAAATCTCATCATAATTGGTTTACAAAATATCCTGGTTACTTTATTTGAAAATCTTTAAATTAACTCTCAGGGGACAAAGGGGTGAGGGGAAAGAAGTAGTACTGAAAATGAGTCCTGCTTAAAAGTAGCTATCAATCACACATGTGAGGCAAGATGACTAATTGCCTAGTCTAGAGATTATTGAAGATCAGACTGATTCTGCATTAATGACCATTCTTAAACACTGGGTTAAGTAAAATAATCCAGAATCATCCAGTTTAATTACTTGTATTTTTGTCTCTTCAAGAATGTGACCACTTAGTTTGTAAATGGTCCACCTAGTGAAGAACCTCAGCTGCTCACATACATCAGTATTCATTGCTCAATGGCGTTTTACCCATTGAAGTAACATGTACTTTTTCTTCTGTTCTAATAACTCACTTCACTAGGGTTATATTTCTGAAAAAGACTGAAGACATAATGACCTTTACAACATAATTAAATGTGATAATTCTGGATTATCTCTTAATTAAAGCACAGCTTTGAAACACCCTTTGTGATTCTATCAACAACTGATTGTAGATAATCTTGAGATAAAACAACTAATCTTTCTTTTTGATTGCTTTCCTTGATCCCTTATCTGAAAGCAGTTATTAACATTGTTTGCCTTCATTATCATCTGTCTGTTTGAGTATTTGGACTTAGTTTTATTTATAGGTATAGCCTCACATTTTCAAAGGATTTTGCTACCAAAATTCAGGGCAAGGGGTTGGGCACCTTTTCACTCCATTTCTGCCATTCACCAAAGTTTTTCACACAGTTAGTCTCCACATCAGCCACCTGGGGTCTTTCTTGTGTTAAACTCAGAAAGATTCCTGAGAACAGTCATATTTCAATCTCTCCATTTCAAAGGTCTGCTACATAGATCCAGCAGTCTCAGTATTCAGTGTGACAATATCCAAATAGCTACTGTCAAATAGCCAAAAGAGTGGTGGAGGGTTTTGGAGGGGACAGAACATGTTAAAGAAATTGGAGCTGAAGTGAAATTTAACTTCACATGATTGTATTAATTGTCCTCTTTAATTAATGGAAAACCACACAGAATGATTTTAAACTCCCAGAGATCGTATCGTCCCTATTACATTCTGTATGACCTCATTTTGGGAAACTGAGCATCTGCAATTGAATTGGCCTTGCTGGATGTAAAGGTTTTCGTAATAGTTTAGAAAAACAAGACCTACTTAAGACCTTTTCTGAAGAGGCTTACACATTTATTAGTGCTCTATTTCTCTTTCATCCCTATTAATCTCTGTGAAGGTTGTTCATAAAGGCCAACATTATCCTAATAAGGCTAATCCACCTCTATATTCAATTAAAAAAGGCAGAGGGTCATTTAGAAAAGCTACGTCAGGTCTATCTTTCCCAATTAAATTGTAGCAAGAGTCTAGGGAGTTTTATATCATCCTTTGTGAATATCCTTCTCCAAAATTTTCCCATGTAAAAATAACTGTAACAATTTCAGGCTGTTTCCTATAAACTATAAAATAATTACAACTGCCATTTGTCTCTCTTTTTATACATTTCACGTTGTGTAGAAACATATTAACAGCAAAACAGCAGTTGATTATTAACAGACATGTTGCAGAGCCAAATAAACAGTTTCATGATGAGTTGGAATGTACCGAGTTATAACGAACCAAGGTCAAAACTAGTAAAGAGGAATAGATAGAAACGACATTTCTATCAGCAGCCGTAGGTAGAAAGCAGTTGTGTTACAAGTTTTTGCTAAAACATAGTTGTCAAATTGGTGTGGGAATTTTCTTGATGGCAAAAGGAAATGGAAGTTTTGTTTACATTGATACAGAATTTATAACACCTACACATTGAGGGGTCCTCGGACTTTAACATAAGTATCTATATTAAGTAATTTGTTAAGATGAGAGCAATATTTGGCCCAGTATCTTAAAAATCTCTGAAATGTATCTACATTTAGTTACATTTCTGATGAGTATCACCAGGGAATCGAATAGAGAAATCATCATCTTTCAAACTGAATTTCTCACACTAAATATCCGAGGAGTTTGTGAACTGCTGAGAATAACTGAAATGCAAAACAGCATTGTTAAGTATATTTATTGTGCATTAAAAGCATTATGTCACCACTGAAAATCAACCTACAATTTTAATGGTATACTAAATTCCTGAAAATATTAAATGCATTATTTCATACCTATGATCTATGACCCGTGAATGATACCAAAGAAGATTCCCAAGTTTTAAGAAAAAATTTCAAAAGGTGTTTCCAAAACCAAGTCCATTTCTATCACAAAAGGATCTTCACAAATAGGTTTTCTTCTCACACACATACACATGCACACACATACTCTCAAAAATCACAGTAAAATAACAAAGAGATCAGAATTTTCCATCTCCATAAACTGCCTGCAGATGCTAAGAAAATAGCCTCAGATTTTTATACGAACTTGGTACCTATTTTAGGTAACAAACACAAACTTACACCTGAAATACACTGGACCTGCCAGATGGAGTATGCCACAGATCAGACTGGTCAACAGAAACCATCTGCCAAACAAATAGGCAAAGTTATAAAAATGACATGAATTCAAACAACAATTCTCATTGCTTTCACAATTTTTTTCTTCAAGAGACACTGTTGGTTAAAAGCTAGAAATGCAAGATAAATCATAAAATATTCACTATATCACAGGAAAAGGGACCTCCTGTATCTTCGACACAAAAGAAGGGAAGACACTATGCTTATCTCTCTACACCTATGTTTCCATCTGTGATAACAATTAATTTTATTTTGTGGTCAACTAAATAAAATTTCAGTGAAAAAAGTACAATATTACATGGCCCTTCAAGGAAACACTAAACTAAGGCTTAATAGAGAACTGATTTTTATGCCTGTGCTTGTTTAATCATGATTTTGATATGTATATTACTAAGTCTTCTAAAGAAATATCAGAGATGGAACATTATCTATGAACTTCTGGATGGGCATAACTTAAGCTACTGCACACTAATCAAATACTCTCAGGTTTAAATTTTTATTTTTTGTTTTTAATCTTGTAACACATAGAGTTGGATCCTGCTAAAGGGTAAGCCCATAAATTCATAAGCTCCCCCCAAGAAAATCATGTTTGGCAGCATAGTTTTTGGTTACCCAGGGTGAGTTTGAATACTCTACCTGTGAAGGTGAGGAGATTTTCCTTTACTCTTCTCCTTGTACAGAACATAAAATACTTTACGGGACTGGAATATCCTACTGGTTCCACTTTTCCTTACTAAGTCTTCTCAAACCATCGACTGGGATTTCAGACAGGGATTTCTTCTGAATGACTGAGAGGCATTTAAACACTGCTGTCTCTTCTAGTTAGCCTGTAAACTCCTTAGAGAAGAGACTGTATCTTGTCTGTGTGTGAAGAGCATCAGACATACTACCCTTACTAAGTAACAAATGATGGCGTTTTCCCTTGCCTGTCACTTTGCATAGCAATGGTCTGTCTTTCACTGTCCCTTTCTTGGTCGATAGGAAGAAAACCAATGTAACTGGGAAACTGAACCAGGAGTGTCTAGACCGTGATGAATATGAAGACCTGTTTACATTCAAATTGATGCTCCATTCAGACTGTCCCAAACTGATGGCTGATGACTTTTTTTTTTTTTTTTCCCCCCAAGATTGGTCTGTAAGAGCACAGTCCACCACCACCACAGTCAATGAGAATACCATAATTTACTTCAGAAGGATGGGAACTAAACTCTGTGAGAGAGAAAACAGTTATCATGCTGCTTGGCTGTTCTTTTCCCAGCTCCCAGAGAAATCTTTTTCTCCTTCAAGCATTAAAAATGTGGGCGGATTGTGCAAGTCTAGTGTGTCTACAAACTGTGAGGCTTTAAAAAGAAAGGAGACACAATGAGCCACAGGTGGGTCGCAGCTCAAGACAGATATCTGGAGAGGTAATACGCTCAAAGTAGTCACTCAGCGTGGCTCAAACTTATACGCAACCCTGCTGCAATTTCAGCTCGACACATATGTATGTATATACACACACAATTAGTGTTCTACTTGGAATACGTTATAATCATACTGGGAAGTTCCTCTTGTTTCAACAGCCACAACAAAGTAAGTTGCTGAGCAGTACCCAGACAGTATTTGGAAAGAATGAGAGAGTGAATGCAAAAAATGGCATTTGCTCCATTTTCTGACTTCAGATGGTAAGTAAACTAGGCTGTGCCATCTGCTGAACAATTTGCCTTCACGCTGTCTCATCTGCCACTTGTTTAACATGTAACGTTATATGTCACTCTGACAGGAGTGCAACGTTAACAGGCCCTAACAGGGTATGTCTCTCAATGGGATGACAGCCGACGTCGCCTCTGCCTCTGAAATACTGCCAGTTTCATTTCTATCCTCCAGACTCATTTCTCAAGATTATTAATGATAGTTTGAGACTGAGTGTGCAGCACACTGAGTTTAGCTCCTGACAATTACTCCCTGTCCTTTCCAGAAGGGAGGCCTGTGGGTGTTATGACAATATCATTTTATCCCTTTAGTTCACATCTTTTTTTCTCTCTTCTTTTATCACACTCGCTCTGTCACCCTCCCTGCCTTTTTATGTGATTTTTTCTTTCCTAACTTAACATTGCCTCCTCCTAAAGAAACCTCAAGCTTCTATGCTCAGTCTCCTCCTTGCTGCCATCCCTACCCTTGGCGCAGGGTAGAGAATTTTTGGACACCAGGTGGCTGCTCTGAATTATGCCTGCTATTAACCCAGAGCACTAAATTAGAGCCTGCAGCCATGTCATACAGTGCTACAATCCCTCCAGATACTTTGAACATAAAACTATCTGTTATCACTAGCTGTTTACTAGAACAACTGACATGGTTGCTAGCTTTATCTCACTTTTGTACGCCCCTACCAGACCAGGGTCTTGCACTAAGTTTTACGGTTTTCTTCAGCTGTAGAACCAGAAGCTGATAAAACTTTCCAGATAATAATAACTCCTGATCACTTTGCAGGTCCAGCAGCATATAAGACATTTCATGCTTTCTCTCTTTAAGAATCAGTGATATGTGGTCCTGTTAAAATAGAGTATTTTATATAGTAGTTGGAACAAACCATTGGAGCAACTTCATTAAAAAAACAGTTATAGAGAGGTTATTGAAACAAAAGTAGCCCTAGCACTGGTAAGGCTTATGAGCTCCAGCACGGCAATGTATTAACATCTCTTTATGGCTTCCAGGCCAGAGCTGGCTTCCATTCAGACAGCTCAGTGTGCAAGCAGATCAAACGCAGGACTGTCTGCACTGCCTGTGCAGACAAAGCCTCGCTGCTTTCTCTGACTCATCCTGCTTAGGCTGGGTTTGATGCTCCCCAATGAAAACACACTAAAACCATTAAGAGTATTTATGCATGCTCTCCTAAGGCCCCAAAAGCTAAGTGCTGGTGGTCAGCAGGGCTTCCATCTCTTTTCTTGTTGGAAAGGCTCTGCTACGTAATCAGACCATAAGCTGAAGCTCATTTGAGTACATAGCACACACAAGCAGAAAAATACCAGCAACTGATAAAGACTCAATATTAGGTTTACTACAGACTGGCTCATCTTACTGAATTTCACTTGCAAATGGAATTAACCACACTTTTTAACTCACTATGTACACAGATCATCATAGCTCAGGTTTGATCTGGCAGCAGTAGTCAGAACCGAGCAGATCACGAACAGACCCATGATTGAGACAAGCTACCTAATAAAAGCAGTGCATTTTTTTTTCCAGTTCCCAAACTGCAGGAAAAGTCAATGATCTTTATTTTATCAAAAAGGGTCATTGCCACACACGGTTATCGTGCCACATCTGAACAGCAACATAATGTTCCTTTGTTCTTCTGTTGTGGAATCACCATCCCTTACGGAAATGTTTACTAATACTAAGCATGTACCATCTTCTAAGAACTACAGACTAGCAAAAACATATCAAAGTTGTCCTTGGCTTTCTACACTCTTTTCAGTGGACAGAGTCAAGTTTCAGGTGAAAGCAGCCAATATCCTTACTGCAGCCTTCCAGTACTTAAAGGGGGGCTGCAAGAAAGCTGGAGAGGGACTTTCTACAAGGGCCTGTAGCAATAGGACAAGGGGTAACAGCTTTAAACTGAAAGAGGGCAGATTTAGATTCGATGTGAGGAAGAAGGTCTTCACTGCAAGGGTGGTGAGGCCCTGGATGTTGCGTTAAAGCATAATGAAGGTTGGCAGAAAATAAACCCCCTTGGACTCTAGCTTGTCCTCCGATATCAGAGGGGCTGGGGGCGGCTGGGCTTAGATTCTGAGTGATGCCCAGTTCAGCACTATGAGTCTGGTTGTGTTTAATATATTGAACTATCATGATTAAAAAGGCACAAATAGTGCACTGTACTTTCAATTTAGCCACGTTCAATGAACTAGAATGACTAGACTTAAGGAATTTGGTTGCATTCAATGAACTATCATGGCTAGATATTAATGAATAGTACAGTTTATTAAAGCGACAGGAGCACAGGTTCTTTTGGTTTGCCGGTGATAAATACACTGTCTGCAAAGCGTGAGCAAATAATAATACAGTCAGCTACAAGCACACTAAATTATGGAAAAACTCTATAGAGATTTCTAAGTTTTCCAGAGAAGCACTCAGTATAACCGAGGGTTCAAATCTTACCCGATACGTGTCCCTATGGGGGGGAAGAGAGGTTCAGCCCATCGACTGATCCCAGAAGTCAGTGATGTCCTCCTGACCTCTCTATGATGGTATCTTCCCTAGTATTCCTCCTCTCTTAAGCCTTTTCATATTTTCTTATTTTTAGGTGGAGCTTCAGTGACTCTAGTCATACATACCTTCATTAAGATTGGTGTAAAATCTCATCACTTTACTTTTAAAGGTATGTGCTAGAGAAAATTCAGAGCACATGCTCAGTGAGGGGTGGCCGCACCTTGAAGACCAGTAGATTTTGGAATGGAGGTGTGGTTTGGTATTATAATGAAATTATAATGAGCAAAGTTCTGTGTCAGTACTTCAGAATGGGGCACTTCTGATATAAATCAGAAGCAGGGCAGTAGGTTGACAGAAACCCATTGGTTCACCTCCTTGCTGGAGTGGATTCAATGCAGGGACCTTCCATTCCTGTTCCAGTAGTTCCAGTTCCCCATCCCTGCGGTGGTATCACGGAGCCTGGCAGTGGTGCTTCCACTCCGCTCCACCCTCCGTGTTGTTTCTCAGAGTCAGCGTACCAAGCTCCGCCAGTGTTGCCAACATCTAAGGTTGCAGGTTACGTTGCTCAGGGAATTATTACAGAACAGGTTTTTTGAATATCCATCGCATTCCTCCCTGGCAGTTTACCTTCACTTAAGAGGAGGGGGGGACATGTCAATGAGTCACCTCCAGCAATCCTTCCATACTGGAAGAGGTTGCCCAGAGAGGCTGTGGCTGCCCCATCCCGGGCAGTGCCCAAGGCCAGGCTGGATGGGGCTTGGAGCAACCTGGGCTGGGGGAAGGTGTCCCTGCCCATGGCAGGGGGGTGGCAAATAGATGGTCTTTAAGGTCCCTTCCAACCCAAACCATTCAAGGATTCTATGATATTCGCAGGTTTTCAGATACTATGGCTAGCATATAAAGTGTTTACATAAAACCCTTGATAAAAATCACAGTATACAGCTTTTCTTTTCTGGCACAACAGAGCACTTGACAGTAAGGATAAATCTTGCCCAACCAATAGATACCATTTTTCCACAGGCTGGTCTGAAACTGTTTAACAGACTTCCTTATAAACTAAGGTCCAGAGCCCTCACTGGCTTCCACCCCGAGTATAAGATGCTTTTTCACATCTTTTCATGCCACAGATATCCAGCATAAGCACACAACAGGATATTTTAGTTAATAATAATATTGAAAAAACTATTAGAACAATAACTACAAGGCAGACTTTAACTATAAATTTGTCATTCACATACATCTGTACTCTCTTCTCCTCTGGGAAGAAAATAAAAATGAACTCCAGGTCAGCTTTTCAGCCTGCAGTTTATGAACTACTGGAACATACTCAGATACTATTGTGAACAATGTCATATAAAAAAAACCCAACCCAGATAACAGAGTAGTATTGCCAATGCTTAAAGCTAGATGTAATAAACATAATATTAAATGGCAAGGGTGCATCCTCCCACTGCGTCTATACTTCTGCACCTCCCAAGCAGCTGCATAAAATAAGGAGATCCCCATTTGTTATGATTTTAAATAGTTTGGGATACATTAAGATGAAAGATACAGTGTCAAGATACTGTACTACTGGGTGGCCAGTTCCTAGTTCACTGCTTTTGACATTTTGTTCCTTGATGTCAGCTTCAAAATACAATTTCATTTACTGGAAGATTTTTGTTACAATACTTTACACTGATCTCATGACCTCCCTTGATCTCCAGGAATCCCGTATTACACTAGGAAGTGGGTAACATTGAGCAAACAAATACCACACAGCACCTTAAACATGATGCTATCAACCAGAAAACTTCTCAGGGACTGCCTCTTGGCAAGAAGAAATAAGACAAAGGGTCTTCTCAGCTGTGGTTTCTAAAAACTTTGTGGATCTCTGGTACAAGAATAGGGTGCTAACCTAATTAGCTTTTAAAATTTCTAGCCAGATAATTGCATCTCCCTGGCCTTCATTCCTCTGGCAGATGCAATTGGGTTTAGTACTGTTTCTCACTGAGTATGGTAAACTGCCTTTGAGAGTTGCTCCAAAGTGTTAAATAATGCTTTGTTTTGCTTCAAAGGCATTTCTGCCATGGGAAAATTATCGTTCTATGACCCTTCTGTATGCTGCAGGAGTGATGGGACCTTAAAATATTCTGATAGCTAAGGAAAAAGTATTATGGAAGACACCAGTATTAATAAAACAGTGAGTGGTGTTTTAAATCTCTCTTTACATCAGAGTTTCTAATGTGACATTGAAATCTATGGAACACACACTGCATGAGCAGACTGCCAGTATTTCCCAGCTTGTCGTACAAAGAATGAGAATTTTAGAAATATCAAGTGCACAACAATTTACCTCAGTGGAATTTTCCTTCGCTGCTGGTAATCAGGTCCAAAATACCTTATAACATATACCCCAAATCTATTTACCCAGATTGAAAGTCTCAGGAAAAAAAAAATTGCTTGCACAGCTGAGCTTCTTTACATGAGAAAAACAGTCCTGTGGGCTGCAGAACTAATGAGACTTGGTTTCCTATGGGTTGTGTCTGATGGTCAGATCCCCTGATGTCTAAAAAGGTGTAAGCTCCTGTTTTCCCACATTGAGGTTCTCACTCTCCAGTACAGATTTGCTTTCAACATTTCTCTCCCAAAAGGACTAGGGGAGGGGAGGTTGGGGGAAAGAACAATAATAGAGTCTTTTCCCTGTATCCAGCTGCCGATTTTCAGGCTACTAACAGGACAGCTATGTGTATGTCACTCTTGGTAGAATTTGGCCAAAAAAAGGTCACAAGTTGGTAGGAGAGGCATAGACAGAGAGACATCACGTAAGCCTCATCTCACTAAAAGGGAAGGCAAACTGCATCCATATGCTTATATTTTCAGCAAATTCTTTCCAAACCCAACTAGTTTATGCTGTTCTTCCTTGACCGCTGTTTCCGTTTAGACCACTATTCTTCACCTTACTGATCACAGTAAGTATGTGATTCAGGTATGTCCAAGAAAATATCCACTTGAATATTTAAATATGTTTGCTCATGCAAAACTATTAATGAGACAAGAAAGCAGCTGCTAAACTGCATGCATGACAGTTGATAAAGCTGTTCTTCTACCCAACTACATGTAACCCATTTTGTTTTCTGCAATTTGTGGAGGGGTTTTCTTGTTTGTTTTATATGCTTGTGCATCAGGTATTTTCTCCCCTCTCTCTTTCCCTCACTTTATATTTCTGTCAGCATTTGACAGTCTTTGTTTAGGTAAGTTAATTTGTTCTGGGGAAATGCAATTCTTTCAAGTTTGTCTATCACTTTAAAAACAAGGTAGCAACAATGACAGATGTAATCAAACTGTTAAACGTGGAAGCTCAAAGACAGGGTAACCACAAAGATAAACCAACACCTACTCTGTCAAAATCATGATTTAGACTCTGCTGTTAGAGGCTTCTGAAGTAGTAGTAGGAGTAAATCGTTTTCTCAAATGTTTGAAATCAATTAACTTTAATGAAATGGAACAGCATAATGATTAGTAATTTTGGTACTTTAAAGTAATAGAAAGAATATAAACTTCCTAAAGAAACATATTTATTGAGCAATTTAAATTGAGAATATTTTCAAAACGTAATATCTTAGAAATGGATTGCCTCTCAACCAATTGAATAATTCAGTCAAAGTCAAGAGCACTTGGAAAAAAAATCTATCAAGTGAGCAAGAACAGTTTAATAATACAGTAAACCGAGAGCACGACAAAATTTTTCAGTAATGCTAAAGACTAAATTAATCATTAAAAAATGAAGCATCAGTATCTCCTACGTGCCAAAATCCACCTAGACACTCTTGGACAACTGAGACCGGGAAAAATCTAGAGTATTTAACTCTTTTGAAAAAAAGTCCTATCTCTATTAGGAAGCACTGAGATGTTGCACACTTTGTCACAGGGACAGCAGTGCTTCATCTCAGCGCTCTGACTATTGAAAATGGTCTGCTGCTTGATTCCTCCAAGCTGGAGACTGCGGCGAGGTGTTTGTTAAGTATCAGGGCTAGAGCTATCATCGGGACACAACACAAGTTGATGAGAAATCCATTCTCAGTTCAGAAATAACACTCATGCATTACCCTTAATCTGAATTGATGTGTGGAAAGTCCTAAGTACAAACACAACTGTAAATAAGAATTAAAGCCAATGAGACTCCTCTGAACTGTGTGTTGCTCTGTTTGTTTACAGAGAGTTGAAGTCAGGTACCATTAAACCACACAAGAGGAGCAGACCTGCAGGTGAAATCAGATCTGCTCTCACTGTGAAATAAGCACTTTCCCTTAGGACTAATTTTGACAGATTCACCTTTGTGATAAAGCTCCAGCTCCAGACCGCATTTAGCTAGCAGCAAAAATAGTGAGCACTCCAGCTCTGTAGTCTGAATGTCCAGCTCCAGCCAAAACTACCTTGAGTCCAACCATAAGGAAACAGGAATCCTCTCCTGCAACCTGAGTGTTGTAAGATGCAGTGACTAGCAAAATCAGTGCCTCTAACCTACTGTAAGAAGGTAATTAAAGCTAGTCATTTTCATCTCTATGCAGGAATTATGAAACAAGGATTAGCAAATACAGCATCAAACACAGAGCTGGTAGCTATTCAAATAAATTGGCATGTGTTTGTTATCACCAGCTCATCTGTAGTGAACAACAGATGCCGTTAACTTTGTATGTTTTTCTGAAGGTCTTATTTGGAAATAAAACCATAGCCTACTTACCGATACTCATTCTTTAGCATGCTTTCCTTTTCAAGCTTGCTGTAACAAAAAATTAATTATTGCTCTTCATAATTATTTTTTTAAGTGAAGAATAAATGACATCATAAATAACAAGAAAAACTCTGGGGTCTTAGGGCTCAGTTCTCTTTTTACACATGCTTATGCAATTCCATTTTGCTTTGGTGGAATTTCTTTGGAATTATAGCAACATGACTGAGCTTGTAGTTGGACCCTATGATTTTTCTAGTTATGAAAGTGTAATTTAAGGTGGGTATTTTAATAGGATGCAACAGGTGTGAGGGTTATTCTTTCCTGTAATAGATAGGTAGCTTTCAAAAAGCTTATACATGTAATCCTTATTACAGCACTGGGCTGAAAAACAGATACAGCAGAGGGGTCATTCTTCTTATGTTTCTTTAATATATTCTCATGGGACATTCTCTGTCCTTGAAGTAGCCTAGTCCTCCTACTAATGATGGATTGCATTAGTCACCACTAGCTCTTCTTTGACCAGCTTCAAATGATCTGTATATTTCAGTTAGTGTCCTCCTACCCTCTCGCTTTTCCCAACCTAAATTCTATATGTCCTATTTGGTCTCACTGGATTTCATTAAGTTCAGGTAAAATGGGGCAGTTCATAATAAAATTTGGTTTTCCCGGTTCTCTGCTTTATGCAAAAATATTTTTAGCCTTTCTCTCCTAAGTATTATATTTTTAAAGAGTAGAGATTTGTTGTGGTTTAACCCCAGCCGGCAGCTCAGCCCCACGCAGCCGCTCGCTCCCTCCCCCCAACAGCGGGATGGGGGAGAGAATCGGAAGGGTGAAAGTGGGAAAACTCCTGGGTTGAGATCAAGACACTCGAACGGGGAAAGCAAAGGCCGTGCGCAGAAGCAAAGCCAGCCAAGGGATCCATTCCCCCCTTCCCTTCCCAGGGGCAGGCAG
>JANZLQ010000065.1:8323989-8338701 GCA_026212715.1 Elanus axillaris | reverse complement strand
CGCCGGAGGGAAAACATCCCTGCCTTAGCAGCACTGCTGCCAGCACAAAGCCAAACACGGCCCCGCGCCCGCTACTGTGGAGAAAATTAACGCTAGCCCAGGCCAAACCGGCACAAGATTACATATTCTGGAGCGAGTACTGCGATCGATTACATTGAGGACCATGAAGGGCCTATCAATAGATCCAATCATTCTGGCTTCTCAGATGGAATAATTGTCATCATTTGTGCACTGTAAGCATGAAACACATTGTCTGGTACAATTATAGAAGCGGCTTAGACAAAATGAACTTATGAGTTTGTTTTGTTAGCTTTCTCAAATATAATTCTAGGTCAGTCTAGGGTCAGGCTGTATCATTTCTACTCATGTTAACTTGTACTTCACCAAAAAGTAGATTCTTGCTTTCAGTGTAGATAATATTGCACGTTACTGTAGGCCAGCTGACATACAGTAAACATCCATCAAAAAATGTTTACTCACATCAAATGTGAGGTGACTAGCCTTAAAGTAAGCTTCTTGCATTCTTGCTTAATTAAATTAAATTAGCCCGTGTTTGCAGTGACTACTGACAGTGATTGAGCCTCAGCTGACAAATACCCTGTAACAGCCACAACGAAGGCACATTTGGACCCTGCAATTAAGTGCAAAGCTTGTGGGGTTTTGTTGGTTTTGTGTTTGTTTGCTATTTTTTTCAAGGAGAAGTTAACAAAAAAATCCAGACATTTTCCCTGTAAGGTGGTCCTGAAAGATAAGACCTTCTGAGAGCTTCAAGCACCAAAATGTCCGTTCTAAGTCTAGCAAGCAAGTTTGTAATCAAAAGTGCTGTCACCGCTAATGGGTTTGAGATTTGGAGTGGAAAGCTTTTACATTTCAGGTATACATGCTTAATCCTTTATGCTGCCACAAGAACGTTAAGCCCTGATGCTTTAAGCTGCATAAAAGCCCACTCCTGCCACTGCACAGACCTGCGCCGAAGGAAGGAAAAGCTGTGGCACTGCAAGGGTCAGGTGCAAATTCAGCCCCTGAGAAGCGGAGAGGTAATCTACGTGAAAAACAACCATTAACTCTTCCAACACTTCTTTGAAAAGGTAGACTTCCTCAATATATAAGCAATATTACAACTGAAGATTAGGTAAGATTAAAAGATTGCATTTTATGTTTTTAAAAAAACCCTACCTAATAAGCAACATGACTCACTAATTTAAAAAAGCAAGTTTCATGCTTCAGTCATTCCTCAGCTGAGCCTTTCAACTGAGCTAACAAACTGTTTGCTTTGCTTTACCCTGTAAAAGTAGAATCTGCCAGCTGAATGGTTAGCACTGTGGCAAAAAGTGCTTAGCAAACAACCCTGAACCTATTCAAGAGGAGGGAGGTGAGGCTGTTTGTTAGAAAAATCAGGGAGGGAGATGATGGTTTTAGAAAAATAAGGTGAGTATGCAACAAATCGCAGCTGTGCCATTGAAGGTAGAGCCGAACATAACTGTGCGAATCCAATCACTGAAAAAAAAAAAAAGAAATTAGGACAGAAAAAGATACCCATTACTGAAGTTATTTTTGGATTTTCTCTGGTAAGTAAATTGAGGTACAATATTTTCATTAAAGGTTAACATCATGCAAGTCCTAAAAGTATTAGCATGTCAGAGGAAAAAGTTGTTAAAGTCTGTGACAGAGAAAACTAACTATTAACATACAAGAGGTATTATAACTGGACTTTGCAAAAGAAAAACAATACCAAAGACTAAGTGTACATTTTACCCTCAACCTCATGAGACAGCATATGTAGAACTAGATTCTTTGGTTTGTACCAACTAGAATCTGCCCATTTTAATATGAGCTCAAGGTAACAGAAACCCATGTAAATTCAAGGGGCTTGGGATTTATTAGGCGTGCTGGTTGTATTTTTACTTTTCTCCCTTTTTTGTGTTTAAAATGCCAGTTAAAAAACTCACCTGCCTTTCAGAAATTACAGCTTTTTATTTCAATTATATTTTGCTAGAGGAAAAATAAATTTTAAGCTGAGATTCTTCCCCCTACCGCTTGATTACTTGGCTTTGTCCTGTCAATCATGATTATGTTCCTGCTACAATAATTACAGTTTTTAATCAATTTTTAAACAACATTGCTCAGTGGACTGTGAAGTGCAGTTGAAGTCCATCATAAGACAGGTCATACTGAAAACAACCAGAAATAATATTTTTTGCATATTGGGAGGAGAGGTTATACATAGGAATGACAGAGACATCACCACCTTATCAGGCTTTAACATTCATTCAGTGCAGAACTGAAATAATTATAATTGTGCACTCGACAAACTCAAACATGAATTAGTTGGATACTCTAGTTGGCATAATAACAGAAGCTCTCCAGGCATTTGGAGGGAATAGATCTTCCAATAAATTATATTTTCCTAAACATACAAGAAAAAAATTCCTTTTGTAAAGCGTCCCTGTTATAATTAGATAATGTGACCTTGCAACAACTCCCTGTTAGATAGAGACCAGCACTTGCTCTGCTCCAGCACCGCTGCTTTAAAGCAGCTTCTGTCTCGATGCTCTTAACACAGCTACAGGTTCCCCGAGTGAGGCCGTAGGCTCCGACAGAAAAATATAGTGTACTTGAGGGGTTTCTCATGTAAAAGTTCCTGAACAGAGTACGTGTAAGAATAATTTGTATTGAGTTAAGAGGTCAGAAAAATTATCAGAGGAACCAACTTACAAATGTAAGCAAGTCTTTGTCCCCAGGAGTTTTCTACAGTGAAATTTTAGACACTCAAGTCAATGACGAAACTGTTATCATCTTCAACGGGGACAGGATTTCTTCCTTACAAGCCAAGTAGGTGAAAAATAGGGGCACATTGTCTGAAAAGCAGCAGAAACTGTAAGACAACAAGATCTGTTGGCTGGGAACAGGCCCTCAAGCAGAAGGACCCTTGAGAAGTTTCCTCTTTGAAGTAGTATGTTTGTTTATTTTTTCCAGGTTCATCACATAAAGTGCTATGTCTTGTTCTCTTTGGATTTTGTTAGTAACCAAAACTTCTCTCTTCAAGAGAGTCTGATGTATTGCCCTCCCCCGGTTTTCAAAGTACCACCAAGACAGAAAAGGCTGGCAGGGGAAATTACTGGCAGAAAAGTACCAACATATTAAAGCATTTATTTAAAAGACATTAACTATCTGGACCTTTTCCAGCATTTCAGTATTTCAGATGCAGGATATACTGTATCTAATATAGAGGGATCGGAGCAAATTGTTGCCATTGAACTTTGCAGTGAGACTGCACTAAAAAACCCTTCAGTTCTTCTAACTGGGCATCCAGCTTTGGGAATCAAGCAGGCTCCTGGGGCTTAGCTATATGCGCAGAGTTATTGTCCCCCTTGTAGCAGGTCTGCTCTACGTGTTCATCGTAATCATCAATATTTAATTCAACAGATGGCTGGAACCTGTACAATTCCTCTTCAGAGGTACAGAGTATGGTTATATCATCCCCAATGTTGAATTAGAAGTTGAAATCCAACACCAAGTGATGCTGCTTATTCAGTATAAGGTGATCTATCATTTCTACAGCTTTCTGAGTCTCTCTGATCTGAAATGTTTGAGGCAATTTTATGTTTTAAGTATTACTGCCTTTTCTCATCATTTAAGAGACAAAAAGAGAGGTGCAAATAAGTAATTTTATAAAAGTTAGATTTGTGTATCCTGTTATTCTTACTTATGGTCCCCTGAATGCAGCAGAAAAACTAATTACTTTTATTTATACAGTCCCATTAGAGTACTTTACAGCCAACTAGAAGAAACAAATCACGGCTCTCAGGACAGTGCTGCCTGCAATGAATATAGCAGGGCAAGCAGGGACAAGAGCCAAAGGTAGGAGTGAGGTGATGGGAAGACTAGGGTTGGGGAAGTTCAAGAGACGATCTCTTCATCTTGTCACTTCCAGAGATTCTAAGCTAGAAACAGTCAAGATGGATGTGACAATTTGGCATTTGCCAAAAAATGTCATGTAGTCCATTCAACTCAAATTTCTGAGTGCCCAAATATCAGTTGGTATTTTTACAATAAGAAATAAAAATGGACAAAGCAATCAGTTGCTGTGCAGCTGCCCATGTTGTCAGTCTACCTTTTTTTTTCCTGAAGTAGTAAGACTTGTCCCCAGGAATCATGTTTAAAAAAAAAAAAAAAACCTGAAAGAAAAAATCCTGTATACTTTATTAAAAGGCTGCTCTTCCCTTTGCTTTGCCTTTGAATGCTTTCTTTTCTGCAGTTATGTTGAGTTCAGTTTTAAAAGCCCACGTTTCTCCATCATGACACTTCTGTTGGTTAAATCAACTTCTCATCAGAACTTGAATTAAAATGGCTTCTGTTCTCACATCAAATTCCATAGACTTGCTTTCAGGCATGTGGGTTTTTTTGCCCTTAGGCCTAGGACTGAAATGGAGATTTCTCCCCCTGCTTTTTGTTCAGCTGTTAGTGAGTTGCTGCGGCTACTTTTTAATTTCGAAGGTGAAAAAAACAACAACCCTGGAAACATGTCTTTGAACCCTCTAGCAAATGAGGACGGTATGTTCAGGTAAGTGTCTGATCTACTGCATAGCTTTGCAAGGTAATAATACTTGACACAAAACAAGAAGCCTGTTAAATGTACACACTTTGTTTATAAATGCTTTTAGGATGCTTTGGGCCAGTTTTGCTATCATTTTGCATTCTGTGTCCCTCAGGACTAATGAGGTCACTGGGCTTCCACCTCTGCAAAGCGAACAATTCACATAATCAAGACAGGTGGTCTTTTTCATATTGTTTTTTGTAATTAAGCTGGATGAAATCCATGCACAGTTGCCAACTTACATTTTCTTCTCCCTCCTGTCTCACTGACCATTCACTGGGGAACTATCAAGGTCCAGCCTGCTTCTCCCAGCTCAGCTTCTCTGTATGCTTTATGAACTCTTGTCCAGTTTCTAACGGTATTTACAGTAGAAATCATGCTTTTGCAGTCCCTCTGTACCCCTTCCAAGCATATCTCGCATATGAAAGATCAAATCTTCACATACATGGAACAAGCTATCTGCCAAGGTCATCAGAGACCCCAGGCATACCAGCCATTAGAAGGTTTTCTTTGCACTTTGTACGCCAGAAAGCCGGACCAGTTCAGAAGATGCAGAAAAAAAAGAAAACTTTCTGTCTAATTCCTGCCAGTACTCCTTTCTGAGACGCAGCGTGTTATATTCTAGGTGTTCCAGGTATGACCTTCATTTAGCGTATGCATTACTTTCAGACATAGACTTGATCTTGAGACTCAGATGGGCTCACCTGATTTCAGGATCAGCAAAATTATATATCCTGACAAGCTGCAGTTGGTATAAGCGTAGCATGGAGATCCTGCTTCGTATTTTTGTGCCTCTTCCAGGGAAAGGTGAGATATATTTCCATAGCTTCACTTGCAGTTACCTGGGCCCAGGTGCATGCATTAGTTTTCTGTGGATCACAGTGGGCTTTGTACAGCTAATTATATGTTTATATGGGAACAAAGCTAAAAAAGCAACTGAGTACAACCACAAGATTTTTTCTTTCTTGTCCTTATTTCTAAGCTTCCCTCACAATAAAAGAAATATTAAAAAGTTTATCTGTTTGGTGACATTTTTTATTAGTAATTTCTCAATTAAATTTGAAAAACTATTTCAAATATACCTTAGTTTAGAAACAGCACATTTAAAAATGCACTGTAACTGAAATTATGATGAAAAAACAAGGTAAGTAAACAGCAAAACATGACAGAACTTTAACAAATATTACACTGATCAGTATAAAAAGCATTTGAGTAAACTAATCTGTCTGTAAATCTAAATATTAACAACTCTATTTGCAGTGACTAGGATTCCTTCTCTTTTCAAGATCACAAGCTTCACTGAGTTAAACAAAAATCTACTTTTATATGGTCACTTCTAATTGACATTTATATATCGCTACTGAGAGACCACAAAAATCCTGAACAGTACACATCTCATTTCATGTAGCTTGACCTCTTTTTCTTCTTCCCATGCCAAAGAGAGAAAACTTTTCATATCAATCAGAATAAACCTTATAGTAAATAACTTAATCAAAATCAGTTGGGTAAATACGTGCAGTGCTGACAAGGAAGATTAACAAAACAGCTGCGATGGTGCCAACAGGACATACGTCTGTACACATGTATAGAGCATGTCTTTAGCATGATAAAGTGCAAAAACTGTCAACTTGATATCAAGTTATTCTTAGAATGCTGAAGCCCATTGTAAGTCAATCATAACCTCATGAGATAAGCTTGCAAACTGCACTTGCAAGGAACTTAGAATAGTTTATACCACTTTTTATCTTTTCATTTAAGTAGTTTCATTTGGGTTTTTAACTTCTGATTTTTGAAAATCAGCAAGAAAATGTTTGGTGGTTTTTTGGTCATAACCTTGCACGCAGAAAAGATCGACCCATCTGAAGAACTTGCTTTGCTACATCTTTCTTTGACCCATCTGTACTTCTTAGATTGAACAATGATGGGCAGCAAAGGCAGAAGAGATCCTGACGGAAAGGTGCTCTCTTATTAAACAAGCTGATACAGTTAGAAAAGCGGACAAGATTTTCAATTCTTGAATCCTTCCATCAAGACTTAAGACTTACATTAATGACAGACTTGGTGTAGACCTAAATGGTCCACATTTTATGGTCTTTGCAAAAAAGCAAAACAAGTTTTCTTTCTTTTTAACATCTTTGGCTATAAGGCACAAAACTGGTGTAAAAGTTCAGTTCGCACCCAAAACTGTAACCTGCCTTTAGCTTCAGGGAAAGCAGTTCCTCTTCTAGTCTCTAAATCATTCATAAAACTAAGGAGAAGAGAAAGGGGAAACAATTATTCTGTGCAAGAATACCCTAAAGACCCCTTCAACTAATGAGAACAATTGGGACACTTATTCCATAAAAACAAAAACACACAGACACACCCCAAATATCCAGAAACACAAACAAATTTACAGTTATATTGCTAAAAGATTAATTGCCACTGAAACTTGATAGACAAACTGTACTTCAGAGGGAGGAACAGTAATTAAAATAATAGATTTTTTTTTTTTGACAGAGCCACTAGGCTCTATCCATGAATTTTAAGGCATAAGTGCCATTCATAGAGCTCTGTTGTTATTAATAGTATGTTTATTTAAAAAAAAACAATTGTCAAAGACTTTCTTTCATTAAGGAGTAACAAAGCACAAAAAATGCTATGAAATGATGGTGGTTGAGAAGAAAGAAAAGATCCTATTCTACAGTGGGAATAAGACATAATTTCTAGCACCCTACATCTTGTCATATAAAAATATTCACTGCCACAATAGGAAGAACAATGCTGGATTCCAGAAACCGTGGGTGTGCAAAAGTGGCTCTTTGTTGCAGTGATTGGCTTTGCATATTGGATAGAAACCAGTAGAGGGAATTGATTTAATATAAAGAACAATACACTGTATTATACACTCATGTACTTCAGAGAATCTTCTGGTTGTGGTTGAAACAAACATGACAAGATAATAAATCAATCAATTCTATGTAAATTTAATTCTCATTGTATTAAAGAAAAATACTGGATATGCAGGAACATCTGTTTTCAAGAAAATTAGAGACAAAATAAAATATATTTCTCCAGAAAAGGACAAAAAATGCTTTACTGACAGGAAAAAAAATCTAGAGAAGAAACAAAGCCTCTCAAATAATCTCTACTTTCTGGGATTACTGGGTACAGCAAACCACAGTATTATTGGGCTGAAAAATCTGTTCACCTGGGTTAAATCATTCCTGAAATCAAAATTGAACTCAATTTTAGCCATCAAAGCCAAGCTCCATTTCTGCTTAGCTCAAAACAGAACCTGTGGCTTAAACTGTTCAAACTCTGCAGGAACACTGCTTCATGCAATCAGGTTCAGAGTTTCAGAAAAACAAAAATATCCATGTAAAAAGAGAATAGCAGCTAAGGGACTGGTAATGCAAGGCAAGATAGGCTTATGCAAATAAGCCTATCAAATACTAAAAAACCCCACCCCACAACTATTCTCACTGCACATGGCTCCCATACCTGTTTCTTCAAAGGGAAATCTTAATGTTTTTTAAGACATAAATTTATGCTCAAATGCACACAAACTGACACAAATTTGTAAATATAAACAACAATTTAATCTTCCAACCTTGCACATCAATATCTGTAAGCTCAATGATTTCAGTAAGTAAATATAATTACGCTTTGTCACTGAAACTATATTCAAAATAAATAAGTATACAGCAACCATATGTTGGGTGATTTAATCTATTGATTAAAATCAATAAAATAAAACAATATGATTTAATCTATTTTATCTTACACCTTTCTGTCCCCGCTGATGTTTCTGCCCTTCCTTATCTGTAACTTTCAGTGCCGTCTGACTCTAGAACTGTGGCACCACCAAAGAGCCAGTGGACAATGGCAGGATAAATATGATAAAATAAAGAATATATGGGGAAGGGAGAAACATCAATTTGAGATCTGAACACAAATGCAACCATAAAGGTTTTCTAATCAAGCGGTGTAACTTGAGGCACTCATTCAGTCTTTCACGGGGAATATATTGTTATGTCCTGAACTCCACTACACTGCCTTCCCAGGCCAGCATTTCTGGTTGGTAATGTTTGGGTTTGATTTAGTATTATACCAACAGAACTTAGAACTTTTTTCAAGACTCTATTGCTTATTGTATTTTATTTACTTTCCCATAGTTCATTCTAGCATAACTTGATATTGGGGTTCCTTCTTTGTTGTTGGTAAAAAGTCTGTCCCTCTCACATTCTTACTCATTTCCACAAAAATGTCTGTGTTTCCTCCCTGACACTTACCCCCTCCCCTGCATAACATTGGACGTATTATATTCCTTAAAACACATTTTTCCAGTGTCACACTACTGAATCTCAGAGAGATTAAACGTTCAGTATCCGTGTGAGGCAAGGCAGGGATTTTTCAAACTGCAGGGTCAGCCCAACTGAGGGAGCGTATCCAACATCTGCGTGGGGTCTCCATTTTATTTGAAAGGGCCAGAAATAGGAATTTCAAAAAGGTAAGTGGTTACAAGGCCTTCTCTTTAGATTTCACATAATTTATCTTGAAATCTCCAGATTCTCTCCCTAAACCCTCTCCTTTGCAACCCCTAGGGACACAGCAAGAGAAACACAGTAATTCAGCTGTCAGGGACTGTTCTCACGCTTGAACTGGAGGCGAAGTCTCTCTCGCGCTACCTGTGTCCACCCCGGTCGGGCAAAGCTGCTATGGGAATGCCTACAGCAGAGAGTCCCAAGCCAGATCGGAACAAGCTGGTATATTTACACAGAATAATTTAGTGCCTTACCTTTATACTAGTTCAAATCCCCGAAGTAATATAGAAGCCATCTGTGCCAGCTACAGAGAGCAAGTTCAGATGGGCCTGTATGAGTCGGCGGGACTAAAAACCCACCGCAGAGCTGCTGTGTGTCTCCTTTGGGAACGGAGATGCATCAGGTACCTGTTGCCCAAAAGGAAGAACAGAAACGTCGGAAGCCCAACACAAGGCAGACAGAACAGGCTCTCACAGAGAAGGGTTTAGGGGCAAGATGCCAGAGCGGGAGTTCAAGCACATATTTAGACTCTGTTTCCATGAGAAAGGGGTGACACAGATCAGGTTATTCTTTCCATACTCACCATCATCTGCCATTTCATCAAAATCTGCTTAGGCAAGGAATGACCACGTCTGAAGGCGAGGTGTGACCTTTGGTAAAAATAAGGTATGACAGCTGAATTTGGAAGCGAGTGCCCCAAAGCCACTCCAGCGGTCTGCTCGCGCCCATCAACGTTTCTCAGCTCTAGAACAAATCTATCAACGCATAGGACCTGAATGCCACCCAGCTAGGAAGGTATGAGGATACCAGTGTTAGGTCCACTGGGCTAAGAAGGCCGTGTCCGTAGAAGATTAAGAGAAAACCAAAAGGTCAAAGAATAACGTCACTTCACAACACTTCTGCGCAGGAAGGCAGCAGATTTAAAACCGACCATGCAGCACGAGAGGAAGGTGATGTCAGACACTAAAAAGACCACACATGTAGCAAAGATTTCTTTCCAGCTTTTGTAGCTGATTATACATTTTAGAAGCATTTTTACTGACATTATGTTTGTATGTCAATATCAAAATAATTTATAAATACATCTTATTCATCAGCATTTATTCCCCCAGAGTTTAGAAACAACAACCAAATATAATAGTTACCACACCCCTTGGGCTAGATTTAGTGAGTAGAAATATTAAAATATGCTTCCAGAGAAATTTTTTGAAAATATCTGCTGAAGTATTATTGCAGTATAGAAGCCAGCTGTGGTAGGTTGTACTCTACTTATGCCATACGTAAAACAGTCAATATAACTCATTAAATTAGAATAAGTTAAATAAAAATGTTGTTACAGTAACAGATAAAGGAATGCACAGTGTATTAGTTATCAATGCTTTATTATTGAAAACAAAATTGAAGTTCTCTTATCTGGCACATAAACAATTATTTCTACAAAAAGGAAAGCCTACAAATCTGATAATTTATACAAATAACAGTTTTTCAAAAAATAAAATTTTAATTTAGTAAACTTGACTTGTGCTCTTTTTTTTTTTTTTAGCACTGTCTGCAATAATCCACCATAAATCCCTGAGCAGAGAGACATATTTTAAACGTTTTAAATTTATCCCAAAAGAAGAAAGTTATCAAGCTCAGACCTATATTAAAAAAATGTATTCAGGGACATTCTTGTTAAATTTATGCTAGTCCTTTTTTCTTTCATTTCTTTTTTTTCTTTTTTAAAGAAACAAACAAAACCAGTTATCAATGCAAGCATGACACTGCATCACAGGAGTGCTCCCCCTTTCCCCCTTCTGTGCAATGAATAAAAATTACTAAACAAGAATGAGTACAAGTTGAAGGAGACAAATAACATAGTGAATGGTTAAGACCAAGAAGCCATCGAAGTCTGATGGCTGTTGAGCAAATAAAGCTGCAGGATACCACAGTTTTTTACTGAGTTCAGTTATAGTTACTATCTAATTTATCTCTATACTTTTTCCAGAAAGTCAGTAAAGCAGGAGAATAAGTTCAAGCTACCATTGTATTCTAACACTGGTTTCAATGATAAAGTAGAAAGTCAACTTTTGACCCTCCAATTTTGCTTTTCCAGCCATAACATTATTTGAAAAAAACTTGACACACTCCACAAAACCAACAATCTTGCCCCTCTGGGCCTTCTGGTAGCCAACTGGTAGGCCAGTCATAAACTTACCAACTTACGGTATTTTAGCCAGCAAGAGGAAAGAAAAGGAAACACACACTACTACAATTTTTTACTATACTGACTTTGAAACAGCTACTCCCCAGTCTATTTCAATACAGATTTAAAATCCAAGTTTAAGGGGAGAATGACCAAGAAGGCAGAGTGTAACTCAAGCGTCCCCTTTCTTGTTAGGTACACACACTAATCACAAAAATGCAAGGAAAACCAAATAAAAGAAATAGCAACACTTACAGATTGCTGTGTTAATGGCAGGTAACGTTGCTGCAGTCAAGTAATAAATAAATAAATACAGCAAAGTATTCTTCTCTACAGTTTTGTTGGAATGGTGCTCAAGAGTTAAGAAGCAAAAAAAAAAAAAAAACAAACACAAAAACCCAAACCCTTTCTCAGTAATAAAGAGTTTGTAACAGAAGATCCTGAAGAAGCTTCAGTTCAAGGTGCTCTACCACTTTACCACTTTAACATTATATCTACCATTATGAAAAGAACACTGAAGCAGATACCAACAGGTCATTAAATGAAATAGTAAATTTTCTTACAAGCAATAATACTTATTCCAAAGAAAGAAAGTAGTTAACAAATGGCCTGGAAAAAACTGACTAAAGCTTCAATACACTGCAATTTAAAATAAATTCTTTCTACATTTAAAAACTGAAGATTAAAACAGTAACTACACCAAATCATTCTGAAACAGAAATAAATTGAACCTCACCAAAAGCATATTTAGATATTTGACAGCTCTGCTGCTAGCATACACGTCAGAATACAAACAGAATGCTAGTATTTGGTTAGAATCTGAATAGGTAATATTTTTTAAAACACCACCACTGTGAAAAGTAACTGACAAACCACCTTTACAGATTTCTCTTCATCTACACTGTTTCAAGCATGATCTAATCCAGTCCCTTCAGTTACTTGCTAGCCTCACCAATGTGTAACATCCCTTTTTCTCCGAGTTGCTCATGAAGTCTCATTTGTAGCATATCCAAGCACTAATATTTTCAAATCTCACTTGGCTGAGTTATTGCAAAGATACTGTATGCAGAGTCCAGTTTAAAGTTGGTTTTATCTGACAGCAAAGAGAGTCAAGCACATTGTTCTATAGTACCAATTTTTTTTCTCAATATGACAGTGACCACGCTCATTTGATATCAGGGCAAACATCAGTCTTGCTTCTATTGCTACATCACACCTCTGGACTTTTTTTTCTTTAACCACTCTATATACACATCTGATGTAGAATATGAGCAGTTCCTTGCTGTCTAGCCCACAGCCATTTGACTGTGTATCTCAAGAAAACCGCATGAAAACTTAACAAGCTGAAATAATATGCATATTCTCAGTAAACAATTTGGAATGCTGTCATCTAATCACAAGTGACAGGATTGAAAAAAAACTGCCATATAAGCTGCAAAATTGGTAAGCAAGTGATCCTAAAGTGAGATACAGCAGCATTAAGACAAACTGCAAACACATTGGATTTAGTATACATTTTAATGAGTTACAGTATCAGCAAAATACTTTAACCTACTATTACCACTTTTACTCCCATATGGCTTAGTGTATACTGTACAATTTTCCCTTAGTACTTCTATGACAGTATACATTTCAAATACCCACCCAAAAGTGAGCGATATGGGATTTGCAATGATTTATCAAATATGCCAAAACACCTTCTCTCAAGTGCTGTGGTTCTAAACATTTTTGTGGGGTAACAAGTCCTTCATGACTATCTCAAAGTCTCCCTTTTTCTATTTCTCTAGCAAAAAAATTATGCCAAAAAAGCAGAATAGCTTCTCCTAGCAGCAATTAAGACCTCTGATCCTTGTGGTCAAGTCCAATGAGTTCTGATCGGGCAACTGTGTGGAAGTTCTAGTTTGTGGTTTTAATCAATTCAAGAAAAAGAAGTTCAGAGTTTTCATCATCATGTTTTGGATGTCTTCAAACCTTGTTTCTCCATGATATTCCACAATTTGCGAAGATTGGACTGAGTGATGACATCATCAGGTTTAAGTTGAAGAGCAAGGAGGTAGTTTTCTTCAGCCTCTTTCAGTTTACCATTCAGATGGAGAATGGCTCCAAGATTCATTAGGGCAGCTGGATACTGGTACAAAAAAAGCAAAGGAGAAATATTAGGAATATTTTCAAGTTTTCTTTTCAGACAATCTTCTTCCACTTAAACAAATTACTCCCTTATGTTTGCAAAGTTTTCATGGAAGCAATTTAAGCAAATAGAGATAACAAGAAAAAGTTTCTGAACAGCTGCTGTATACTTTGTGCTTTAAACAGGGCAAGCTCTGTGTCTACAGACATAGACTTCTCTCTTTAATGAGAAAACACAGAACTCCTAAAGCTTTACATGTGGTAACGCTGGCATAGCACAGTTTCCAAGAGAAAATTAAAGTAATCCAAGAGTGGATTAAATACAGGAATTTAATTTTAATTCAACCCATTGCCAATAAAGAGTTTATAATCATTGGGAATAGTTAACACATTGGAATTCATCCCTTTTTTCTTTGTCTTAATTATAAGTAGTAGAAAATACAAATTGTTCTCAGATTCTAAGGATGTTCAGGGGTCCTAGGATATCCATTTAGATTCAGGCTGTGGCAATTATTTCTTAATGAATGATTGAATAAAATGAACAATGGTGGAAACACATGCTATTTTAATAACAAAGATGTGAAAACGTCCTAACAAATCCATTAAAAAGCTTCTTATGTTACTAACAATTCTTCCATCTTTAGATAAGACAAAATGTTATTCCATTATGAAATAATAGGTTGTTCATGATAATTAAACATGCCTGGTTACTGGAGTTAACAAATATTACAAGGGCAGAAAAGCAGATTTATGAAGCTGATGAAAACAGTCTAACACACTTTTTTGCAAGTACCTAAGGTATTGACATGCTAGTGAGAGCACAGTAAAGGCATTTGCCAAACCAGTACCTTGCATTTCAAAGAAAAAGGGGAAAAAACACTACACAAAGTTCACTATGGTTCTCCCCGGCAGGTCACTGTCATTTCCAGCGAGCTTCAGGAACCCCCGCTTTCGAAGTCAGCTAGTTTTGCCTCAGAGGGTAAGCGTTTCAAGACACCACTCCCCAGTGCTCAGATCAAAACGCAATACTCAAAATGTGAAGCCACATGGAAATTCGGCTTCAGACGACTGCGGGGGGGTGTTGGTATGCTTTAGAAGCCCTTCAGTGACAATAACTTCAGGGAAATATGGTAGGCAGGCGGCCAATAATGTATGCACTACAGTTGGTCTCCCAGACTGAGGTGGGAATAGGAAGACATTAGGATGAGGAAAACTTACCTGTGTTCCAAACCCCTCCACTAGCAAGTTAAACTCATTACTCTCATCCTTCTGAATCA
>JANZLQ010000065.1:8296691-8312701 GCA_026212715.1 Elanus axillaris | reverse complement strand
AGGGAACACAGCCAGGGCAGTGACCCAAACTGGCCAACGGGGTATTCCAGACCATGGGACGTCACATTCAGGGAATACCTGGGTGAAGTGGGGGCAGGGATCGCCGCTCGGGGACTGACTGGGTGTCAATCGGCGGGTGGTGAGCAATTGCTCTGTGCACCATTTGTATATTGCAATCCTTTTACTATTACTGTTGTCATTGTATTAGTGTTACCATTATAGTTATTACTTTCTTCTTTTCTGTTCTATTAAATTATTCTTATCTCAACAAGTTTTACTTTTTTTTCTCCCGATTCTCTCCCCCATCCCACTGGGTGGCAGGGAAGGGAGTGAGCGGCTGTGTGGTGCTTAGTTACTGGCTGCGGTTAAATCACAACAACGTATGAAGCACAAAATTACTGTTTCAACAGTTCTTGGTAAGAATAAGTGATGATTTAATGAGGAAGTAAAGGTTAATTAAATTAGAAAAGAGTTAGTATATAGCTGCTTATTTCCCACATTTGTTCCCCCTGTTAGAGAAAAGCATGTCTATACATTTTACAGTTCATGAAGATGAATGACTCAGAAAACACATTAGGCCAATAATTAGACTGTAGAAGAATTAACATTTATGGGAAATTTGTAAACATTTTCATAGCTAAAAATGAAACGAAAAGTACTCCAAATTACCATGACAATGAATTTCTGGCTTACTTTGCTGAGTGTTTCTGGGTATGCAGCTGACTGAAAAACTTTACATTAAGAAGAGTTCATAGCTGCTTGCATAATTTCACTTGAAGAAATCAGGAACTACAGAGCCCCATTTACCTCTCACATGCAGGAGAAACAGAAGCAACTCTAAATGAGTCGATGGTGTTACTGCAATGCAATATCTATGTAAGGAGAAGAAACTCAAATGTATTTTAATTTCAGTTATTTAGAACTTGCACAGACAAAATACTTACGTATTGATTAAGATATCAATGTACAACCAATTATTCTAGATGGGAAATAAATGGCAACTTAAAGGCATTTTAATTCAATTCCAGAGCTCACAAATTACACTGAGCGAGCCAATCGATCTCAGATATTTGCTTAGTTAACTGCTTGTATAATCAGAAGAAAAGAGTATAAATGCACTCCACATAATCTAACTCTCACAAAACTGAAGCTGAGAACTATAATAACATGATTTCCAGCTTTCTCCTATGCATCTTACATGAAGATGGATCACTATATCAAGATCCAGATTCAAGTATTCCATAATCACCCAAAAGCAAGTTCAATCTGCTTTCACAGAGCTGCTACAATGCATGAGAAAACACACATAGAGTTTTCTGGGCAAGGCTATAAATATTCTCCTGTATTTCCCAAAGGAAATTCAGTGTTTTCCACAGCTGAGTAAATTGGTTTTCAAATTATACAACCCATCCTGATATTGTGCTTCAGTATTACAGGTAAATATCCTCATTCCAATAGCCTGTGTTCTTTCTTTGTCCCCTGACAGACATGATAAGGAGGAGAAATACTATATGGGTTTTTTTGTTTGTCTGTTGTTTTTTTTAAGGTGGGAGGCACTAATCTCTGCTGAAGTAGGAATACTTCTTTAAGATTCAGAAAAACAGCCTGTACACAAGCCTGTTTTGAAGCTGACAAATGTGCACAACAAAAAACCTAAATATGTCTTTAAAATATTTAGGAGCACCACAAACAAATATAATTCCAAATATAGAAAGATAACTTTTTGTTCAAAAGAATAAACAGTTTTCCCCAAATAGCTGGACAGAGATAACATATATGCCTTGCACTTTGCCCCAGACAAGAAGGATGAACTTAGTATAAGGACCTGGAAGGGCTGAAGCAACAACAACAACAACAATAACAACAACAACAACAAAAGAAAATTGATCTGGGAGCCCAGATTAGATTAAAAAACCTTTCCAGCTCAGGAGGGGCAGAGAGAGTTCATGCATGGATAAACTCTTTACATGGAGAAGCGTTGCTATTTCTGTCTAAACACTGAAAGGCCTTTCCACCTGAAATGAAGGGCAGCCTGCAACCAGTTAATACTAATTTTCTTGAATTTCTCCATTCTGTACAACCTTTAGTCTAGGTCAGCCTTCTGCTAGGCAGGCTGAGAAACGTCGCAGCTATTCTGCTATCAAATCTCAAGAGTCAGTCTTTTATTGCCTGTCAATAGGGAAAGTCTACCAAATTTACAGTAACCAAAAAAAGTGTTCTCTCATCCTTTTGAGATGGGAGAGTGATGTCCTCTTTTCTCTGTGGGTGTTCCACTATCTCCTCTCCCAGTGGAGCCGATCCATGCCTAAGCCTCCCAGCCCTGTATCCATCCGAACTCAAGCTATTAAAAGTATGCCATCTGGAAATACAGTTCACATTGGTCATACCTATCTTCTCATTAAGAAGCCACAGTACTCTTTATAGTCCCTAAAGTCCTGCATGCCCTGTAACAATTGGTTCAGTCTTTAGGAAGCATCAGAGCAGGAAGAACTGGATCCTGAGCAGTTTTCTTATTCCTCACACCTTCACCAGGAGAAAAGAAAGGAGGCATTTTTAGGAAGCCAAGAGTGCTGCTGGGCTGGAAAGAATCCACAGCCATTCATATCATTGAGGTGGGAAGTTTTGCACACTTGAGAGGAAGCCTTAAACAATGCGAGGCTTAGCAGCAGCTGGTGCTGGGAGTGGGAAGCTGCGCAGTCCTGACACGGGGCAGGAGAAGCTGGGAGCAGCCTGAAGGCAGGCAGGCCATCAGCAGAAGCTCCACCTGTCCCACTTTTGTATTTTTGTTAGAGGCAGACACAAGTAACAGAAGACAACTGAACCGGTGGATCTGCTGGATGCTAACTACCGAAAAGTACAGCTCTGTGGTCATTCTGTGGCACCAATGCAAAAAGAGAAAAGATTGCCATGTGTTCATTACTTTGAATAAACAAGTAAAGAGACAGAAGAACATTTTAAAACAAGGATTCTCAAATGGAAGGTGTCACGCTTTACTCGCAATAATACATGGTGTAAAAATCATACATGTACTGTTTCTCTAGGGGACTATGTCAGCTTTAGCCATACTATGCTCTGGAAACCAGGAGTCCGATGGCAAGACACTCCAGTTGGGTTTGGATAACAGGGACTAAGTAGACCTGCTCAAAAGAACTGCAGGAGCTATAGATTCATCACTGGGGAGGGATCTGCAGTATCCCAGGAGCAGCGTGAGGACGACAGTGGGTCCAGTGAAGCGTGGAACAGTGCCAGTTTTTTGTCAACTGAGGGTCAGCTGCAGACAATTTAAGAATCACTGGTAACCCACCCATTACTGCCCGCAGCAGCAGAAGTACCATAGCAGGAGCTCTTAAAAGTTTAATGAAAATTCTCCCTGGCCATAACAGGACATGCCCGTCACAAAGCTGGCAAAATGTGTTAAAGCCACCTCCCTCACAATTACTCCTAGCCTGGTAAAGCTACATGAGAGAATTACCGAACGTTCAGGAGAAAGTCAAATAGGGAAATTTGGCACAGAAACACCTAAGGAAAAAATACATAATAAAGCAGATCTTGGTTACATATGTTTCAAGACAAAATCCAACATCTACTTTATTTTTTAAAGATGTATGTACTATCGGAAGTATATTCATTTTCAGAGGTCTTGCCATGAATAAAACCCATATATTATGAACACTTTCCATAAGGAGGTACTGAAAGCATGTTATCTATAAGGTGGCTATAAAAATGCAGTCAATTATCTGGAAATCACCAGCATTCTTCTTTCAACTGTTAGACAGCTCAAGGTAGAGCTTATTGCAAGCCTGGAGCCTTTGACGTGAAATCTGTATTCCAGCATCGGGGAAAAAAAAAAAGAAGCACTTGTAGAAACTGCTTTTTAATATGATATTGTGTTAACTGATTACATAAACACTTCAAGTCAAGAAATGGTTTAGTCCCCCACATCATGATTAAACCATCTAGTGGAAATTGTATTTATTTTGCTTATAGGTACATTTCTCCATTCCCCCTCGTTCTATGTGTGTGTCTTTATGTATGTTGTTACAGTAAGACATTTAATCAAGCCCTTTTGAAGTGGCAGAGTGGAAACAGCTGTTTCTGACAATGTGCCGATGACACGGGGCTTAAAGCTGTCATGAGCTCCAGATTGCAAGCGGCACTAATATGTGCTTGGGAAGGTGGTGACTTGCAGGTCATGGCACCTCCTTGAGGAATGCTTCTGAGCCAATCAGCTCAGGGTGATGGCTCAAAGTCTTAAGGCTCTAGTGAGCTTGCTTTCATTTAATACTCTTGAGGTCACACTTCAAAGTGCCCTTTCTTCTCAAGAGCCACTGGCCATCTGCGGGGGTTCTAGAGCAACTTTTTAAAGATTGGCCGCTTCAATTTGAGACTTAAAAAATTAGGAATGCAGCTCTATTACACAAATGATGTCTTAAAAGTTGAGTAAAAGCTGAAGCTTAAGTCAGTATCTCATATTCTTGTAAAGAATGCCAATTTAAAGAGAGTTTCTGGATGACTGACTTTTTCCACAACAAAGGGAGCTTAAAGCTCACATTTTAGGGTGCCTAACAACTTGTTGAAACAATTTCCTGGTTTGTGAACATTACAAGATGTAGGGCACCTAGAAACCATCGCTGAATACAGATTTTCCCCAGCAATACTCCCACTCAGGATAATTACAACATAAATGTCTCGCTGTCCAAGAAACTTACACTTTCATTTCTTCATGCAACTGAATTTGTTAGAACCAGACTAATGCGATTAACATACTTCCAAGCCAACACTGCTAGAACAAACACATATGTGTTTCTCACTGAGAAGGCTCTAAAATGCATTTGTTTTGATCATGGTAAATACACAATATGGGAATGCATTTTTTGGAAAGCATTCAAAAAGATCCAGGGGCTAGGGAAGCTAATCTCTGTAGGTTACCAATAGAATTGAAGGAGGAAAAGAGTTCTGTAAGAAAGGATTCGTAGCAAACAAAAGCAGATTCTCTGAACTGCTTCCTGGATTCCTCTCTCCCCCTTGGCTCTCCAGGGGAAAGTCAACTCTGTGAAGGCTATTTGGAAACAAATAGACACAATCTTGAGAATGCTTGCTTCTTCAGTGAAGTCTACGACAAATGATTCCCATCTCCACAGCAGCACTATATTCTACAGAAAATACTGTTCTTCTGAAACTTGACTGGAAATTACTTTCATAGGGTTAAATACACAGTTACTATAAATAAGGCCAATCATGAACTTTATTAAGAAAACAGTTAGGACTAAATCTGGAATAATAATACTAGCCAGACTGGTGTTTTCTTTGTACCCAAGCTGCAATTCAGCTGGTGCTGCTATTGTACCAAAGTTTTTCATTCTTCTGCCCTCTGCAGAATGAAGGTGTATCCAAAAGCAAAGATGATGGTCAAGATGTGGACATACATTTTAACACACGTGTGCTGTATTCACTTGTTCTTTTACAGGGTGTAAGTGTTTTGCAGATACTTTATTTATTTTACTAAAGCTTTTCATGGAGAAAATAAATGGTATTTTCAGTATTTTCAGTCCTCTCAGTATTAGTTCAGTGATGAATGAATCGCCCCCAATACTACAAGAATAAAATCTTTCTATGTTTGCTTTCTTAAAAACAATGGCTTGCATGTTTTAGAGCAGTTACGTTTCTCCTGTAACTGAATACTGTTTTCTGGGGATGTTTTTTGCCTCTTTAGTCACAACTTCTATAAAATGGATTAGTTGAATGAGAGGGTGACTCAGACACGAAGGCACATTGGTGGCTCACTGCTGTGCGCCAGTCTTGAGACACTGAAATGAAAGAAGGCTTGCTTAGGAGACAAATGCAGGAGTGGAGACTGCTGTCTGGAAAAAATACTGAAATAGCCAACTAAGTAGCTCTGAAAGTTGTCACTCAGATGGCCATTTAAACTGGACCATGGCGTGCAAAAGCTCAGCAGAGCGGCTTCTGGATCCAAAAGGCTTATACGTTGGGGAGCAGGTGAGGAAGTATTGCATATGAAGTATTGCTTCATTCTAAAAGCAACAGGAATGGTTGAGAAACCGAAGAAAGGGATGCAAAAGGAAAACAAAGCGAGAACGCTGAGAACAAAATTGTCATGAAAGCTCAATGAGCACATAAATTTGCTAACAATCAGTAAAAGATTGAGTTTGTAGTATTACTAACATATTGCTGCTAAGGATGGTAATTTATAGTAGTGATATTAGAGATATTACACAATATGTGGTATTTGTAATGAAATGGATGCAAGAGAGTGGAAATCTGAGTTTTGTTTCAGGCTGCACTAGCTGAAAATCTCTCAGGAGCCAGGGACAGGTCTAATTCTAAAGAATGACTGATAATTTACTTGTCTCAGTACAGTGAATAAGAAAGGAGTTGGTAACAGAGAAATGGATCTTCAACTTGAGATCTGGAGGAGTGACTGGGGAATCACAGGAGAAAAAAAATCATGCTGAAAAAAAAGCAGAATTTACTTGGGATCCTGATCCATATTTCACTAATGTCAACAGATACCGTCTCAAGCACCAGAAGGGGGAAGGTTCTTGTTAAACAGACACTCTTGGCACTTAATTGTTCTAGGAACAAGGCTGATCCACTGCACAGAATGAGATTTCAGTGCTACTACAGTATTCTCACAGAGAGAATTTGGGAACAGACCTCTTAGCAATTAACGTTAAACAGGTGCACAGAAATATACATACAGACGTGTATATATCTGGAACTGCAGGTATGCATGCATCTGTACATTAAATAACATTCATACATCTAGTATTTTGAATTTTCTACAAAGAAAAGCTTCTAGTTCATTAGTGATTGATACAAAAACATAAAATGAAAATCCTTCAGCACTGTATTTTACTTAAGGATATTTCTTTAGCATCTTGACTCATATAATTTGGCTGATCCTGCATATTCATAAGACAGTGAAAGGATACACAGGCTAAATCCCAAATAAGAAATTAAACCATGGCATTTTCTAGCTGTGAGGATGGCTCCTACAGAGCTCAGGACTGGGCCACTGCAGTCTCTCAGACAGTACCTGGGCACACTCTGAGCAGCTGTTTGGATCAACACTAGGGAATAATCCTGGGCACATCTCATTTACCAGTACAGATGTAGCTGTGAAGTACACACGATTTCACTCATTTGCATTCCATACTCCTTTGGAAAGATTGGGAGCTTCTGTCTTACTATGTCCACCTTACATTGCTTACAACCTAGGAAACCTCCTTGAGTGGCTTCTTTTCCTCCCACTCTGAAACTATTATGGTAAATTTGAGAGTTAATCATCAGAAAAGAGATATGCATGACTACTTCTGTTTTTATTTTCATTCTTGAGAGATTGGCCATGTACAGTTGTCAGTTGATGCTGGCAGTGAAAATGGATACAACTTTCCCACTCCAGAATACTTTTAAAATATTTTTAAAAGTCACAAACCAAATGAATATTATGCTTAGCTAGAAAGTTAAACTTTATCATCTTGAACATAAAAGTGAAATTAAATCTTAAAGAAAGCTGAACAGTAGTACCTATTAGATTTTAACTTAAACTAATCAAAGTTAGAAGAAAGTTGCTATAATAAACTGTTCTGATGATCTTATCCTGTAAAAAGGGTACTTTGGTCTTAACATGTAAAGCTTGTCAGCAATACCTAGAAATACCTAACTTTTATAGTACCACTGCCATGAGCTAGAAGCCCTCAGTTATTTCCAGGGCTCTCTGAGAAACCTCACGCATATAATCATATTCATATATGGTTATATACGAATAAATATATTTGAGTTGCTGAGAAACATTTTGAGAGTACAATGAAGCACCGAAAAGAGAAGAGGAACTGTACCAACTTTGAGGCAACAGAGGCAATTCTTTCAACACTGAAGTATACACTCAGAAAAAAAAAATTCTATCTGAAAGCATAAGGAATCATAAAGTCTAAACTGTTACCTCACAAAGTATGAATTAAAGAAATACATACATTTTGGAGAGGTTCTTTTAAGAGATGGTGTGAAAGTGTTTAATTTCATATGAATAAATTATATTGGTTTACCTGGATTATATTTTGTTACCTTGTTTTGAGTCTTAGCTGGTGGTGCTTTTGATTCTTACATCTGAAAACTCTTTTGGTTTAAGCTTGCATTTTTTTTTTTACTTGGGTTTTTTCTTTTTTCTTTTTGACTAAAATTACTAACTTGTATCCTCAAATTTGACACCAGACACTTCTGTGACAGATACGTGTTCTAGGTTTGATTATTGCATAAGCAAAGTATTAGGTATTTAAAATAAATTCTGTCCCGTTCATTTTCATGTATGCTTTTTCCCAAAATGTGAAGGCAATTGAAAAGAAATATAACATTGAGAAAAAATGGTCAAAAGAAAATATGTTATTTCTTTAGTTCCTGATGCAATAAAATTGGAAATGAGCTTTTCTTTTTAAAAAGGGTCTGTCACATACTCCTACATATTTCTGCTTCAAGGAATAAACATTTCTTTGCCAATATACAACAACCTCACAGGTATTTACCTCTGAGGTAATATAGTCTTCAAGTTTGTTGAACAGCAATGTATGCCAGAAGTTCATGACAGAGGAAAAGGCATAAATGTATTATTTAAAATGCCTTAAACAGTGGATCATAGAATAGCCTTTCATTCTCTTTTCTAGTGAAAATAGATGGAATTAGGAGAGCTTTCCAAACTTAACATATTTAAAGGCAGATATATAAATCTAAATCTAGAAATCTTTCCCAAGTATGTTAGCCAAGTAAGACTTGTTGCTAGAACGCTTCACTGAGGTAACTTGAAAGTAGAGTGATTGGTTTGACAAATGAACAGCTTTATCTGACTGTCCAATAATTAACCATTAAAAGAACACATATAATATAGGCTGAGACATCAAATGCTCCAGCAACAAATTTCTCCTCAACACAAAGGGTTCAGTGCTGTAGCACATTCATCAAATTAAGTAATGGACATCATTAAGAGAGTACTTACATTAGGTCTCAATCCTGCTGCCATTTCATAATACTTCTCGGCTTCTTCATTGAGACTGGCTTGTCTATCAGGACAGGAAAAAACAATATAGTTACACCTCATTTTCCTTGGGTTAAAAAAGAAACCATATCTAAAGAAGCACAGCTAAAAACAAAACAGCACAACTACTCCCCACTTTTTAAGGATATTACCCTAACAAATGCAAAAAATATGTCAATCTAAAAGATTTTTTTTATAATTCAGAATGTCCATTATCACAAATCTTCTTTGCATACCTTATATTCTTTTTAGTTCTGAAATGGTATTAGTACACACTGGAGAGAAATGCAGAAGGCCAAACACTCATCTGAGGCAAAACGAGAGACGTACCAGTCTTCACCAGAGGAAAGTCTGGCTTGTTTTTTGTCATTAGCCATGCTTTAAAGTATGAAGCTGCAGATTATACAATAACGCAGCTCCTTTCTTTGTGCCTCCCCAAGAACACCATCATTATAGGAAAAAAAATAATCAGAGAATACAATGATTTCTAAAAAATAGGTTTCCATGATTCAAGGAATTAATTCTAAAAAGAATGTTCTGATTTCAACATTTACTCACATCAATCTGAGAGGGGATTTAAACTTACATCTCATATCCCAGGGGAACAAGATGAGTTTCTGGGTACCTGAAGCACTATCAGTTCACCTCCTTTTCTTTTCCTTACTAATACAGATGGCATCTACGTTCGCCTAGTAGTTTAATTTCTATTTCTTCTCCTGAGTTTTCAGTTTAATGCCTTCAAGTGTAAATGCAATATGTTGCCAAAGAAATCCAAACCCATTTTTGTCCCAGCAGGCCCTTTTTATCTCTTCTCTCAAATGCCTCTCTTCTCCTTTTTGTCTCCACCTTCTTAATTTCCCTACAACGATTCATTTTGGCTACTGGCCCAATGAATATCAGTTGATCACGTACGTGTCACAAGAAAGATGACAAATATGTAAGAACAACCAAGCAGGACTATCAGGCAGGCTACATATCTTCTGCTAAAGTTATTTGCTTTTTTTTCTGTGAAGAGTTAGGTCCCTTCATAGAAGAGTTAGGACAGGAGATCTTCAGGATATGAATGTTTGTTGTGTGATTACAGATACATTTCTGTGATACAAAATGGGAAAATTAGAAAACAAGGATAACACTGAGTAGGGTTGATTGTTGTTTTTTTTTTTTTCCTTTTTCTTCTGCTTCCAAGAACAGTTACTAGTTCAAACAGTATCAATCAACTGAGCGCTTGTATCTGGAGATTTAACTTTGTTCATTACATGAGCCTTTCATGCTTTGTTATTCAGTGATGAAATTTTGTTCTGATCTTATGTTGTCATCCACCCGAATTTTAAACATTAGCCACATAATACTTGATAGGCAGTTAATCCCAATCAACACATTTTGACAGTTATTGGGCTTAGAAGGAGGAAGGGAGGAAGGATAGTCCCTTTGAAGTTTCTCACATAATCACGTGCAAGCTGAAACCACTTCCTGACTAACAATTTGCCAAGTAGAACCTGGTTTATACCTGTTAACTGTTTTAAATTACTTGGTGCATGTATCATCAACTCCGTGGTTGTAGTGGTTAGAAACGATTGAATGTCTAAAAACATTCATTTAACCTGCTTCTGAATCACTCCTGCTGGTCATTAGTAGCACTTGAAACAACTGAAAAAAAATAATCTCACACTTCCGAATTTCAGGATTTACAAGGCACGTAAAATGAAACACGTCACAGAGGTTGGTTTGGTGGTTTTGTTTTTTTTTTTTCCTTTGTACAAAACTGTCAGGAAACAGCATTTCTGAATGTGGTGAAATTCTGTAGGATAAACAAGGTGCCTTACTCAGGAGGAAGATACAGACAGTATTTCACCTCCAAAAAGTGTTGTTGGCATGTGAACGTGGAACAAATTAAAATCCTGTCCTCTTTAAGCCCAGTGGAAATACATGGCTTGCTTTCCTCCCACATGTACATCTTGAAACATGGATCATTAATTCCTAAGTTGAAATCAGTCTGAATTTATAGTTCTCCATTAAAAATGGTTTATAGAAATGAATGCACACCACACTAATCTGGTCAGGAAAACGCCAGTTCCATTTCGGAGACATTCAGCAACAGTTCCTTTAGTTAAGATACAGCAGAATTCTGGTTCCCATTTTCAATGGAAATCTAAAACTAGAAATTCATTATGTTAAGCCCTGGAATGGCTTTCCCTTGAGAAAAATTAAAGGCACAGAGGTAGGAAATTGCAGTAACCCTATGCCACTGAGCAGTAAAGGGCTCTGGATCAATGTCAAACAATGGAAGGACACTACTAAAGGAAACATAATTCACATTAGAGTAAAACATCAGATAAAATGTTGATAATAAAACAGAAAGGAAGGAAAGGAAGCAAAGAGAAGTTCAGAAGATAGAGTCCTTTTCATAGTTACGAGATATATTTCAACCTCTATCCTAAATCTTTTCATGAAGACTGACCTTGAAAACATGTCTGATTTCCCCCATTAACACCTAGCACTCAATCTTATTTGAAGCACAAAAATGTCTCCTCTTTTTATTCTCTTGTATCTCTTGATCTGAGCCTCCAGAGCCACCAGTTCCCTGTATTTCGTTCCAGCTGACTGCCAGTGACACCTCAGAAGTGTGCTTGACAACACGTCGCTCTGAGGTTCTCCTGACACCCAGTTATAACCAGCTTGCATTCGTTTTGAATCTTTATGTTGATCCCTGGAAAAAATACTGCTTTAAGAGACAAAGACCATCAATGCTGACTGGTTTAGATACATAAACATGTGAATGAGAAAGGGTTATTTTTAACCTGCCTATTGCTTGGTATAAGGCTTCGGACTGTTGATTTTTTTTTTTTTTAAAGTGAAATCATGGATGTCAGTCCAGCTATAAAGAAGTTTTCTTCAAAGAGATTCCTATTTTGAAATACTGAACGTCAGTACTTGGCAATCTTAATGGCCCTTTTTGTGTTGCAACAAAAATCATAATCAGATTCCATACATGTACTCCTTCATCTGCATCTTTTATTTGTAAAATTTACATAATTTCTAGTTACGAAATGTACATAGACTTATAAGCTTAGCCATATATACATAAATTTAACCACATGGACAATAATTAAAGAATGAATAAAACCTGTTTAGACAAGAACATTGGCTGAACTTGTGCCTATGAGACCATGCCAGCAACTACACTTTGTGTTCAGTCAGTGTACTTTGGAGAGCCAAAATACTCTCACAGAAATGCACTGAAAAACAAAGACCACGTCTTTAGACTTCTGTTTTCAGACAGCCCATAAACATGCTATAACTTCATGTAATATGATTGTTTCCCAGAACAACCCACTTACAGAAGCATGAAAAACCCCAGTTATTCCTACAACATGTGCTTTTAAGTAAAGCTCTTCTTCCTATGCTTGTTTTCATTTGGAGACAACGTGAAGCTCTTTTCTTGTTTCTAATTAGTACGGTGATCTCATCCCCTAGATCACAGGGAACCTATCTCATGGCAGCTCACCTCAGTACGCAACTGCAAAGTGAACCTCAGCGCTGTTAACACCCGACTCAGTCACTGAAGCTACAGTCACCGTATGGCATTACAAATACACGCTTCACTACGTTCCATTAAAATGTACCCAGGTTTGCTGAAAGGCTTAAAAACTGCTATAGGTAAGAGCATAGCATATACTACAGAAGTAAAACATATGACAGTAACTCTTTTAAGAAAAACCACCCAAACAGCTACATGACCCTTGAATGAAGCTGTCTGGAAAACAAATCTATTGAGAAAACAAATTTTACAGGCAAGCACTACGCAAGTTAAAAGTTACCAGACTGCTGCAGAGAAATTAATTACATTCATCCCACATCTCACCCCTATTACATATTACTTGATTCATCTGGCACTGCATTATCAGGATCCTACAAAAGTTATCTAGGCAAAAAATTAATAACTGTGTAATTAGCAACAGGGCGGTCTCTCAATAACACAAACAGAACTAACTCAGGTTTTTTTTCTTGACTTCAGCTTCAGATTTAGTCAAAAAAAAGGAAGGAAACAGTGTTGGAATACCTGACAGAAGGAGCAGAAGTCTTTCTTGTGACTGCTAAACTGAGAACAGGCTATCTATAAATACAGCTACTGCATTTGGACACCATTAACAATTTTGTTCCAAATTTAAAAAAGATAACCCGCAGCATTCCAGTTCAAACTTTTCAAAACTGGTTATTTTTTATTTAGGTTGCATTTTAATTTAAGCATTTTTCTCGGAGAGTAAAGGGATTAAAAAAAGGAAAATATTTTAGCACCAGAGTAGAAAACTAAATTGGATTTGGAGGGAATGTTGTGATTATTTTCCATTCACAGCAACTGTAACACAAATTTGAAAGAATTTGCCTACAATCCTGAAGAAATGTCTACATGTTTCTGAATCTCATGATGCTCCTTAGGCTAATGGTGGGAACAGGAGTATGATAGGAGGGAAAGACGATTCCCTTCTAATTCAACAGTACAACACTGGGTAGAATATTTGGTCTGAAAAAAAATTAGAATTTTCCAAGTTGCTGTTATTACCTCCCAGTCATTTTGGATACCTTGCATCGCCTGCATTAATGTCAATTTCTGTCTCTTAGTCAACAACACATCTTTAAAATTTATCCCTTCTCTCTCACAACAGTCAATTCACTTTCGTGCCCTGTGAACTTCTATAATGTATTTTCTACCTGTGCAGTTCATTCAAAATTCTCACTCACTTGGTAGTCAGTTTTTAGAGCTCTCTAAGGTACCTAAAGAGCAGTTGGTCACCTACATTAAACTATTGTATTTAGTAACTTCAGCCTTTCATTTATGACTGTCTTTAGCATCCACAATTTCCAGCTGTGTCACTCTATGCCAGTCTGAGTACTTCCTTCTTTCCTTCCTGCTTTGTATCTTGGTATCTGCTTTCCTCTTGTAATCACCTCAGCTGCCCATCATTCTAAATATCCTGAAAATCAGCTGCTTCTGAAGTCCCACAGACTCATGATGGATTTGTAGCTGCTCTGTCCTAGTGTAGGAATATATATTCCCCTTGTCCAACAGCTATTAGATAAGCCATATATTGAATAAATTGCTAAGTAAAGCAATGAACAAAGGCAGACAAGAGAATCATAACCTTTCAGCAAAAATCAATCAGATCATAACACATGCGGTTTTAAGCGAATACTTGGCAGCACTGAATTTAACTTTGCCACCCCAACTTCTGCTAATCTTCCAGACCACTTTAGACTCCCAGAGCATATTAGGAAGACATTACGATCTTCCGCAAAGAAAGCTGAGTATTTAAGTGAAAAATTAGACCAACTGGGTATCCCAAATGAGCACAGTTGGATTCTAGCTAAAATAAACCACCAGGTGTGGGTTTTTATTTTAAAGGGTTTTGGTTTGGTGGGTTTTCTTTTTTTTTTTAAAGGTTTTGGTTTTTTGCTTACGGCTAAAATAGAAAACGCACTTTAGAATCACTGAGCTCAACGCTGCTCAAAACCTCCCCAAATGTGTCAACTCCCAATCAGATCAAGTAGGGTAACCATGGCTGATGTGCAGCACAGCAGCACAGCTCTTACTCTGAGAGTGAAAAAATACTCATATCCTGAAGTAAAGACATGTGCCTTCAAGACCTGGGTTGCTTCACTCGGTGCTCACAGAGAAAATAAGAGATTTATTAAACCTATTCCCAAAATAGAATTGATCTACGCCACCACATTTTAAAATGCCCACAAGCACACCGTTAAACCATCTTCCACAAAATACTCACTGAAACTGGGAGTCTGACACACTCCACACCCTTCTGGACTCAGCTTTCATGCCTCACTTACTACGCTTGTCTGTGAATTTGTTTCATTAATCTAAATATTTCAAATTACTGAATTCTATTTTGAGAGATATCATTCACAAAAAAACAGGAGGAAGAGAAGGATTCTTAAAATAGCTCATACACCTGTGGCAGGTCAAACTATTGTTTACCAGTGAACCGTTTGACTTGGTTTCCCTCCTAATCTACAAGTTGTGAGAATTATTTCTCAAAGGGTGTTTTGGGTCTTATTTCAAAGTCCTGGTATAGAAACCTTCCATTCTGAAACACAGGTCTGAAACTTGGCTGAAGCCAATTCTACCTCCTCTTTAATGCCATTTTCTTTTCCTTTCATTTTGTATTCTAAATGTTAAAAGTATAAACAGCCAAGTGAGATAATCTTCATCAGAGAAATAATCTCAATAACTGTTTTGTGCTAATGAAGTATATTTTTTATTTCCTTTTTCATGCATTTTGTAAGCATAGATATAATCTAAATGAAATCAAGTATCCTCATAGCTGTTAAGCGGACAATAGACAATAATTAGATAGTTATCCTAGAATTAAGCATGGAGAATACCTATTACGGTAATGTGAGTTTAATGATAATGTTCAGGCAGCAGCTTAATGTTACTGAATATCCAGGTCTGACAGCTTTAAAAGGAAAAAAAGAAGTCTAAAATTTTATTCTATTCAGATAGGAGAACAGAATTAAATATAAGACTACATTTTAAATCACAGATTCTGGTATCACTAAGTGCTCCTATGAGTCTCAAAGTCATCATTAGCCTAGGAATATTTAGATTTCTAATTATCGTAGTGTTCCCTGCTGATATAAACATAAAATGTGGTATTTTCAATATTATCTAGTTATATCCAGATCAGAAATACGGCCTATTATTTTCACTTGCTATGCATCCTAAATTTTTAAAAATCAGGTGAAAGGAAATCCTACAGAAGGTTCTTCACAAAAGAAACATTTGTTCTTGTATGCAAGCAAAAAGGATTACCTGCTTGTGAACAACAGAATTTTTAAGGTAAGAAATTACAAGATAACACATAGAAAATTAGTGTCCTGGTTTCAGCTGGGATAGAGTTAAGTGTCTTCCTAGCAGCTGGTACAGTGCTGTGTTTTGAGTTCAGTAGGA
>JANZLQ010000065.1:8280143-8296591 GCA_026212715.1 Elanus axillaris | reverse complement strand
CACTTGGGGTGGGGGAAGGGGTGAGCGGCTGCGTGGTGTTAGTTGCTCGCTGGCCCTAAACCACGACAATTAGAAATAGAAAGTGCTAAATCTTGCAACAGTTTCACTCCAATTCTTTTAATCTTAATCTTATTATCAATACTGAATTATTCAAAAGAGTTGCTAGGCTTTAAAAAGAACCCTGTGTAAGCAAAGGGTGTAAAGACTTTTTTCCTCCAAAAGAAGGGACAAAAATCAAGTAAGACAGATGTAAAAGCACCAACCTGAGCATATGGGCTGCATTGAAAACAACATCAAATTCTGTATTATCAAGTTCAGCTGCTTTTTTTGCCATCTCAGCTGCTTCTATCAGACGGGATTCTTCTAGGAGGAACTGACCTGCAATGGAGTACATGAACATGAGCCCACAGAAACCAACTGATGGATAATAATTCAGACAATATAGTTAGGAAAAGGAATTACCAAAAAAAAAAAAAAAACCCCAGAAGTCTCAGATTCAATGTTTAGTTATTTGTCGATCTACTCTTGTATTTCAATATCTTTAAAATGTAGCAAATATAGAAAAAAGGCAATAAATATAACAGGTGATAACCAACTGCAATGTTTGCTGAACATATTTATGAATATTGAGAATGATACAGTAAAGCTCAGCCATCAAGCAACACTACTCCAGTCCCCAAGAAGCCTGCCATTTAAGAACCTGCCCTTCTGCTTATACACTGATCTTCACTCCATCAAAACAAAATACAATAGCATCTGTAAATGAAATGTATTCCCATTTTAAAAGCATATTCAAAATCACATAAGAATATATATACACACACATGCAAACATATTTCTTCAGCTTTAGAATTATAAATTATACTTTTTTTTAAAATGATTACATATGTATACCTTGATGAACTGGTATTTTTTCACGTATTTCAGTAACACTAAGAGAATCACAACCGGTAGCTTTTTACAAGTTTCTTACATAATACATTTCACATAAAAAATGAGAAGATGGCTAAAATGAAGTAACTGAACTTCTACAAATTACATTATCATAAACATTACACCAAGTTAAAACTGAAAAGAATGAATAATTTAGCATTAACCAAACTTTAACTAAAGTACAGTAGTTTCAAAACAAAACACGTAACAACTAGTAGAACTATAAAAATGAGTATTCCTTTGAAGAGGAGGAAAAAAAAAACATTTTGGAAGGTACTTAAACAACCTTATTTCTGCTCCTTTTAATGATTTTTTTCACACCTAATTTGTAAAATTTGTTATTTTTGGATCAAGGACTTTTCAAAGGGTTTCAGCTGTGTGGACTCTGTGTCTACGTACCTTTGTATTTGGAAAAGCTATCTTAAAGTATGGTTATTATATATTCCGGCATCCCATCCTTCCTTTTTTATCTCACTTTGTAAAGTGAGATCACTCAAACAAAAGTCTACCAAGCCATCACTGGCCACAAGCCTCTTCAGGAACAATATGCCAAGAGCAAATGATCTCTCATGGCAAAGGATTTTCATTTTTTCTTGCCTCCTCTCCCCATACATTCTCCATTACTTACATGCTTGCTATATACTTATGAAGAAAATCCACTTAACCAAAGCTAGCAAGGTCTGTAGGGGCATAGTGAATCCAGCAATGCTTTGGTACAGGGAACACGTTCACAGAAGGAATTATCTCAATACAAACAGTGATGAAAGACAGCTTTCCTAGCTTTTTGCTTTCTCTGTGGATACATTTCAACTTAGCAAGAGATGGAAGATTATTTACTCAGATAGTCACCTATATCTTAGTTATTCAGCTCTGCAAAAGTCTTGTAAAAACATTCAGGTGCCTTTCTGCATTTATAGCATAAGGTTTGCTTGCGTAGTTACATCCATACTCTAATATGTGCCATTCTTTCATGCATTATGATGCTCTTTGTGTTCATTGTGTCCAGAAGCAGATGATTTCCAAAAGAGCTTTCTCACACAGAACAATAAGTAAATAAATAAATAAATAGAGAAAAAAAATAAGAGGGAAACATAGTTTGAGAACAGTTTGGATCACAAGAAATTAATTTATCTTCAGAATTAGAAACCACTGCTTGAGCCATTAATGGAAGTCTCCTACGCTGGGAAAAAAGATAAATGTTGACAAAATCTACACGTTTGCTTTTTTCTTTTCTTTTTTTCTTGTGGGTACCACATCAGAGTATGCCTTATATAAATCAGGACAAAGTCAGATATGAATCTGAAAATTCTCAGACAAGTAAATCTACCAACTATAGCAGGCAGTTCATATCTCTTGATTTGCACTGAATTCCTATTTTCTTTAACGAAAAATCTTTGAAACAAAGTTGACCAACTAGTATTCCAATTCTCTTCCAACAAATGAACTAAACCAGTACCCCTAATCTTTAGGTCCATTCCAAAGCAAAGAGCCTGACTCTTGCCAACAACATAAATTATAGCAGCCTGATTGGATTTTGGAATCAGAACCAGCTTTTGAGAAAACTGCTTTCTAGAAGCTCTCAATCCCAGATTTTCCTTCTTCAAGGAAAGCGTATTTCTCATCATTGTTCTTCTAAAACGGGAGTGGGAAATCCACAGTCCAGGTTCAGATCTGACCTTCAACAGCACTGTTCTTTGCCTGGAACAATGTTACTTTTTGTAATAGATTTTTCCACCTTTCTTGCTAGAGAGCACAGAGCTGAGGGTAAATGTGTAGCCAAGAGTTTTTAAAGACTTTGGACAGCAGAGAACTGATTTGATACTTCCTTATCTTCCTAGTTATTTTTCCCTAAACTAAGATACCTAAGCATCAGAAATAGCATAAAAGCTGACACATTTTGTACCTACAGTCTTGTTCAAACTTACTTTTTCTTGCAAACTGTCCACAGTGGTTTTGAGTCTATATTTGACCAAAAAACTTTGAGGCAATATATGCAATCTACTGAAAAGTAAGAACTATGTATCTAATTTAAACAACAACCAGTTGTTTATTTCCAGTTTTTTATTTCCAGAATTTCCAGTTCCTAGGAGCTGAAAAAACCAACTATTTTCATCTTCTGTCAAAATTTTAAACAAATGTTCAGCCAAAGATGAAAGCACACAGCTCTCTAACCTGTATAATTTTCTCTCTAAAATGATCACAAACATTTGTAAAGCATTTTGTTAAGACATGTACCAATACCAGTTTAAAAGCCATACATCTGAATTGGTGATTCTGCTGCTTTATTGTAATATGAAAGGTATTAATTGGTTGGGATATGCCGGTGTGTAACAACCTTTTATGTTCAGAACACAAAGGCATTAGTGCCTTCCTCTAGAATGGGCTCAACTATTCCCTACAGGCACTGTGAGCTTTTATTTTACTAGCTAGAAGTGCAAGTTGCACCAATCTTTCTTTAATTGAAATGTTCCCTCTCTTTTGCTCACTGGCAAACATTCAAAGGTGCTTTGTACCAGAACAGAGAAGGTTTCTGAAATAGCTGATCTTGCCTACTGCTGCTTTTGAAAAGAACCATTTTGAATGTTCTCGGAGTGCTGTTGGTTCTGCACTTACTCAAACATCAGACTTATGCTTGTGTCCTGTTATCTTTAGTAATCCAAGCAAAACTGAGTAAACTACCTTCTGAATAAGAAGGAAAAAAAGTCTAATCCTACCATAATAGGGAAGAGCTAGCATTTGCTTCTTTTAACATACATTTGTCACCCCTTCTGCATCTTATCCTCTTCAGAAGTTTTCTCTTTCCATGGCAGCAACTTAAACAACTATATTAACATGAAAAGTGGCTATATCAAGACCATAGACTCAACTGTCAAACTTACAATAAATTTCACTAGAAGATCTTTCAGCACATACAACATCGAGGATTTGAAGCTGAATATTTGTTGGTGCTTTCAAAGCATTTCACGTTTCAACAGAAAGCAGAATAGGAATCAGATTCTGGCTGACCCAATGCATTGTTTCATGTCTTTGAAGCACACAATAAGGCTACAAGATCATGTCTTGAGAACTGAACTACATTCTCACTGGCATGAGCAGTCACCATCAACTTGAACTCTGCTGTGGCAATGCAGAGCAAAAGAGCGGATGCAACCAGGGATGTCTGAATGGAAAATTTCAATAGCATTCTGTGGAAGAAATGAGATGAGAGACCTTGCCTCTGAGTTGATTTCCAAAGCTTTTCAGGTGATGAAGCAATGTTGCAAGATGCCAAGTCAACAGACATGACCTAATGTAACTGTTTCCTTTAAGAGTTTTAAACCAGATTCATTGGCTGTGAATGAGCAGTTCCCAGAGCAAGGGAATGTTTGCTTAAAGAGCCTGCTTTGCAGGCCTGTTTAGACAATTTCTTGCTGAATGTGTAGGATGTGACAGGGGAAGCAAAAAGAACTTATACCAGGATCATCTATATGGTAGCAGCATTCCAGCTTGTTTTGCTGCTCCTTGTATCCCATTCCATCTTTATCTAAAGCTGTTCTCTGGCTTTCTTGCTGGAAAGGCTTTTGGGGAGTTTATCCCCTCAGTTGGTTCCCATGGAGAAGATTATTCCACGCAAATTAAACATATAGAAAGCCTATGCAAGCCAGTGGGTGCTGCATCAGTATATGCACTGGCTTGGAAAAATCTTCTTTATTAGCCTGTTTCTTTGTCTGAAAAACTTATCTGTTGCAGTTGTCTTAAATATACCATTGGATGTCATCCAGAGCACGACCACAGATAAGAGAGAAAAAAATTAAATTGCAAGCCTATGGGACTTGATGACTAAACTTGTGACCACATCTGGATCACTGGAAGCTCTCACTAAAACAAAAGATTAATAATGAAAACATATAATACAGAGGACCTCATGTTTTACGAATACTAAGGGAGATTCTGGACCCTATGTCATTCCCCAGACACCTGGTGATGTATAAGGTTTGGAAAAGTAAAATTTGGATGGGAAAGAACTATCCAGTTGCACTTTTGTAGCAACTCTATGCTACGTCTTTCAAAATCCTCATAATGAGATGGCATTCATAGGTCAAAACATATGATCATTAACAAAGAAGTCTCTGGGGTTCTTCATGCCACAGGCTCTTTCAGTTTCTGCAGAAACCTCAAATTAAGGCAACATGCAAGAAGCATAAAGCCACATTTCTAGCCCTGTCTCTGATTTGCAATTTCTATATCACATCTCTCAAACAGTCTAGTATATTGTGCTGAGGAAGCAGAGTCAACCACGTATTAGGGATGTCAGAATGACTAGATTTAAGGATAAACTGAAGGGAAGAGCCAGAAACATCGCAGTTCCACAGCGTTTAGGGTCAGCAACCTAGCTTGTTTGGAAATACTCCGCTGCATTCCACTTAAGTGATTGGTTCTAAAGGGAGTTTGGAATAAATAGTTACTATAGTGGTTTGTAATAATATTCTTTTAATGTTGTGTGATAGCAGCAGTCCAGAGAGCAACAAAAAGGACTTGACAACTTATGTACGTATGCCGTTGTACACTCATCATTCACAGCTGCCAAGAAAACTGCAAACAAGACTTCAGATTGGCATATTCTTCTGAATAGCTCAGTTTCTGGTATATTCTTGTTTGGTTTCATTTTGGATGTAAGAAATACTGCTTGTGTTAATAGTAGCTGAAGGCTTTTTTTTTAAATCAAAGTTATTGGAGAGAGTTCTGAGAGCAGAAAGGTCGAAAGCTTAATGAAGTCTTTCTGCGAGTCAGTTATATCTCTCTTCCTGTTTTGGGTCTAGGAATCCTGTCTTCCTGGAATTACAATCACTGATATTGGAGAAGGAGGTATAAGCCATAGTCCCAAGTCAGGATCTTAATTTGATGGCACTGTATGCTTAAGACCGAGAGACCCTTCCTCCAAAGAGTGTGCATATTCTATGAACATGTGTTATTTGAGTATCATAAACTTGTTTTATAGCTTCCCTAAAAAATCATATATATTTAATGTCAGGATTTCTGAAAGACTTAAAATGGCAAAAAACCTTTCATTTGCTGAAAGGTTCATGAGTGCATACTGGGAAGGCTGGCAAAGTGACTTAGTGATGGACATACTACATCTAGTTGACTTTGACCTCATCTCATCAAGGAATTTAATTCCTCAATACATAATCCACATGTAGCATCTGATCGTCCCAATGGAGCAGATCCGTGCACTCTGTTTTATTTATCATGTGGCATATACTGCATTTAGCTAACCTGTCAGTCAGAAATGGACAATTCATTCACTGGAATTATGGATTGTGAAGTAAGTTTTATCCATTTCATTGACAAAGATAAAAACTGACCTTCCTATGGACTAGGCTGACATTTCTCTGTCAGCATAAAAGTCTCTTGAAGAAATGAGTAAGACTTTGTTACTAGGTCATGGCTGATATCTCTCTCTCTCATAAATACAACTCTGACAATTTATTTTTCATTATTACATGGTTTTCTTCATAAGGTCTTTTCCTTAAATATATGGGAGAAGAACAAAGCTTTCCTAGGCTGCTCTTCAGGCAATGAAGAACAAAGACACAAAGCTCCAGCACTGTGAACAGTGTGACTACACAGAAATATTATAAATACATCACATCTAAGAAGAAAACTGAATGCACATCTGTAAACATGTAAATTCTTACACTCACTAATACATGTAAATTCATGACTTTAAGACTGAAAAAAATGGTGCTTGAAAATCCACTCCTATCATATTTCAAGGAAATTTATTTTGAACATTAAACTACAGCAGTTCCAATACATTTTCAGGCTGGGACTTAGGAGTGGTAAAGCAGTCATCACTGGAGGCAAGAAAGATACAAAATGCTTACAGACCCAGGTCGAAATTTAGGCATCAAAGAGGGCTAAAAGTCTTGTGCTGAAACAATGATTAGAAAGACTTAGGATGAAAGTGAAAAAAATAAAACCAGCAGTTAAACTTGTGTAAAAAATTCAGATAATATGAGAACATCTATAAAAAACAACTCCTAAATTATCACAAATTCAGAAGCGAAAGATAATGAGAAAAAAAAAGTTAATGTTTGGCACCATGTTAATCTGTTCTTCCTTCAATGACAGCATAGCTAATACACTTCAGTTTTACCTAATCTGACAGCATGTTTTTCATTTGTTTTATATCTGTAACTGGGAATGCACTGAAAAAGGCAGATGATCAATGTGAATTGCCTAATTAAGTGAATGCATAATTAATCTAATGAGAATAATCCATTTTTATAATGAAAAAGGAATCATTAAACAATTTAGAGTTATTAGAAACAATGTATTATTCAAAGGAAACTCCTTTAAAAGGAGGTCTCAATGGTGATTAATAAAACAGAGTTAATTTGAACATCCTTTTGGGTTCTAGACTTCCCCATTCCAATTAAGCTGTTACAAATGTAAGGGAGGAGGGACCTCTGTACACACATTTATCTTGAGAACTCACTCCTCCTTTCTCTCTCTTTTTTTTCTCACTCCATTTTCATTATGTTGGAGAGAGGTCACTACATGCACTTTGAGAGGCATGGTAGCAAAACCTATTTTTTGCAAACAAGTAAAATGAAACCTGCTTTATTGGTGGGTTTTTGGTTTTGCTTTTAAACAGCAAATTATAAAGGAAATAAGGCAGGTTTTGGAGGTAAAATGTTTGCATGAGTTAAATTTCACTGTAGATACACGGGTTGGTTTGTTTGCTTGTTTAAGTGAAATCTAGTACAGAAAGCCTTCAACAACTTCAAACTCCTCAGCTGCACTGCATCCTACTAGCCATCTCAATGAAAAGGTACTGAAGAACTTATTTTTGTTTCTTTTCAAACAGAGGAGCACTTAAGTATTTCACTGTTTGAAATTCATCTCACCTCTGTGCACTGACAAATTTTATACAAAATCTTCCTTCAACTTCTCCTGGGATGGGCTCAGTGCAGACAGAAACAGGAGATCTTTACTTCCTTTGTGGGTGGTCAAGACTCTATCCAGAACTAAATAATCTCTGGGCCATAATGGCACCACTCTGACCTGGCTGAACATTCCTGTGTTTGGCACATTTGTTAACAAATTTGACTTACTGACTCTTTAGATTCCAACACGTTTTTAAAATATTTATATAAAAACTTCTTTGGACTTGATTAGTTCATAGGTATCTCTCTGTGGTTTCTCAGACTGACACTGGGATTCATCCCACCTGACCATAGGCATTTAATCAAAGCAACTAGGTTAGAAAGAGTCCCCTCTGTGGTCAATGGAGATCATTTCAATTACATCATCAATCTATGATGATAGAAGCCACCAAGGTCTTGCAGGATCCCAAATGGCATACTTGAGTTAAATGTTCAAAGTAAAGTGGGATAGACGAGAGCTCACGTACGGGCTGATAGATAAGATGTGGGTAAGATACTTATTTTGAAGAAAACTTTCCCAGAGAAAACAAAGAAGGAAATTCATATATAAATAAGCATTTATTAGGTTCAACTTGGTTTAATCAAAACTGTTCACTTTAAGTCTTCTTTTAAAAATGTGTATTAAAAATATCCAATTAAAAGCCTCAAACTTTATAGGAGCATTTAAATCCAATATCTGAGATAATCTCCTCCAGTGTTTCAGTTTAAAAACTTGTAGGTTGTGCCCAAACCAGTATTTTCATTGCCAGAGAATTAAAAAAAAAAAAGACAAAAAGAAAAATTGTACTGGTGCTTCTGCACTCGTTCTGCTGCCATTTTTTCTTCCTGATACATATGCATTTTCTCTCTTTCATCTGTTAGGTGTTTCTGGTAGTGTACCATGTACCTGAGTATACCCATCTACCTAAATGTACCTAGATCACCCATCAAGACTCACATGTTCGGTTTTGCACAAAGTTTAGATGTTCAGATAACTGGCATATCAGAAAGGAAAAAGAAGGGGGAAAGAAGGGAAAAGGAGGAAAACAGGAAAACAAGGGGAAAATGTGGAGAGGTGAGCAGCTGCCTGCATTTCAGCCGGAGAGGGAACGGCCACCCTCTCTGGTCACTAGAGTAAAAGCCACTTCCCCTTATGCCCAGTGAAGTGGCACGTCACCGGTGGGAAGGGATTTACACCTCTTCGGCTTTTCCACTAGTTCTCCCTTCAGACATCTCCAAGCATAATGACTTTGAGAAACACTGCTTTAAACCTAAATCCACGGAAATCCAAAGCCAGCAAATTACCTATACAAAACTAATTATAATACTAGCTCAGTCAGAGAAATGTGCTGTGATGGTATTATCCAAGGAGCAACCATGAAACTGTTCACCTATCTCCAAATTTTCATGTGATCACATAAGCTGAGTCCTGCACCAAATCGTATCTAAGAATAGCTTTGGCTTAAGTCTTGAATTAAAGCACATTATAATACAAATGTAAGCCTCTTAAAAGATACAATATATTGAGAGTTCTTCCTGATAGCTCCAAAAATAAGTCCAAAAGGTTAGAAATCAAAAAGAACATCTGCACAACCTGGGAACACAAATTATAAGTGTGTGCATCCATGTGCACTTGGAAGAAAATCTTCAGTCCATTTATTCCTGCTACTCCATCAACACACTGTTGTGTCCCAACTGACCACCCTTTTCATTTGGCTGTTCCGTGAGGTATGTGTTTTTTTAGGGCTGATGCCAACTATTTTATTCTCTGTTCCAACATCTTCATACTGAGCAGAAAAGTAATCTCTAAGATTTACATGCAAAATACAGATGTATTTCCCCATAGTGGAACACTTGGCATACAGGACATAGACTGTACCTGTGACAAGGTGCTAAAACAAATTAATGGGATGTAGACATAGAGCTTAAAGTGCTCACTAGGGACTCCTGCGTAATAATTGGATGTTCCTGGTGACATACACTATAGAATCCTGATCAATACAAGAAATAGGTGGAAGCAAAAAGGGAAAGAAAAGGAAAAAGAAAGGAAAGGCAAAAGGGAAAGAAAGAAAGGAAGTATAATTTATTTCCAATTTTACAAAGTCCTGTGCCTGAAGTGACAAGCTTTTGAGATCACCTGTACAACACAGACACATAAGCCAAACAGAAGTAAACCACATCTTTCTTAAAGGTACTTTGGTATAAACGTGGAGTAACATCATTGAATTTGGTGAGGTGATCAGAAGTTATACAATCAAAAGAAAAGGTTTCAACTGCATTCAGCAGAGCTCTTTGTGTATAATACTCCAGGACAGAGAACTAGTGACTGGTATAGAGAACCTTCTTGTGTCTACAGCCCTTCAGCATCACATTTTACTACGCTGGTATTCCAAATACTGACTAATTTTGCCTCTCACTCCTAATCTGCTGAGCAGGATCTCACTTATGTTGCAATAATGGCCTCTGCACAAGGACACAGAAACCACTTTTTGAACCTGTGACACAAAAGAGGAAAAATTTGCTGAAGTTTTTAGAGAATAATCTTAATTAAGAAACAACGCACCATTTTAACATTGTAGTCTGGTAATGATGAAGTGAATACATCAGAGATGAATGATGATTTGAATAGCCTTGCTTTTAGTTGATAAGGCACTTAAAAATAACACAGAGGGAATGAATATTGCATGAAAAGACAGGCAAGTTGATGATGTAATAAGAAAGAAAAAGAAAAAAGCCTAGACTGGCAATAAAATATACACAATCATAACTTCAATTGCTGGGATGGATTGTTGAGACCTACCTTTGAATTTGTATGCAAATAAGATTTCCTAATAACCAAGGATAGATTTCTTAATAACAAAGGTTAGAAGGAGCTTGAGTAGGATTTCAAGAAACAAACTGCTGCAACTTTTCTTCATTGTCTTGAGATATCTACTATACTTATATCCAATTGAAATAATGGAACTTATGTGCACAAATACCCCTACCAAATTTACCTATACAAGCATAAATGAAAGACAAGGTCACTAACTGCAATGATCCATAATGCAAAATAATGCAACAGTGGGCTACATTTATTTAAATTCCATGACATTTTCTAAGTCATAATGTATGCATTGATTCCAGGAATCTAACATACAGAATTTTACACCGTTTAGGACCAAACAGAAATACAATGTGTGAGCAATTCAGGCAGATCACACAAAGTAAAAACATGGTTATTATGTGAGATTAATTTTCCCTTTTGGCCACTCATTTTTATTTATTTTACATTTACCAGTTAGAGTCAAAAAAGGAAATTAAAACAATATACAAAGATATATATAGTATGCTTGTGGTTTACTACCTTCTTCCTTAAGAAAGATGAAATTTATTACTTCTCTCTGTTTTCCAATAGGGACTACATAGCTTGCTTTTTTAGATTTGTCTATTATCAGATTTAAAATACAGTAAGAATTAGTCCATAAAGTTAAATATTTTTGGTTTCTTGGGACTAATCACATCTAGAAATATTTTTTGCACATCTAGCAAAACCAATCCAAAGTTATAAAGATACCTTCAAATTAACTGTGTGCTTTATGCACATGCATGGCTTAGTATGACAAAGATAGAGCCAACTTGTCAAAACCTTTTGTAATACTTATCCATTTCAACTCATGAAGATGCTGGGAAGGAGGTACATGTAAGCCCCATAAGTCTTCAATAAAAAGCAGACACTTTGATATATAGAGCTCATGCACACTAAAGTGTAACTTCTAGTTGCCCACCCACCGGGAGCCAGCGAAGTTAGGCCAAAACTGTTAATAATAATATTCCAGGCCATGAAACTTTGACATATGGCAATAGTCACCTTTTTTTTTCTTTCCCAGAGAGGCAGCAATACTGAAATTCCTCTCACAGGAGGAAAGCTATGCAAAATATGAAAATCTTCACCTCTCCTTCTGCAGTGATTAACAAATTGAAATGGAGATGAAGTTATACATGGTAGATTAGTTTCTTTCCCTTTAAAGAAGATATTTTGCCAGTGGCACTTTTCACATCCTTAATCACTCAGAGAGATTAACAGCAAGCCTGGAATATGTGTGGAAACTCTATCTATCTGAAACGTACCATAATGCATGTAGCAGTTTCCTTTGGTAGGATCCAGCTGAATAGCCTTCACGAAGTACTTTTCTGCCTCACTCTTGCGTCCCTTAAAAAAAAAAGGGGGAAGGGGGAAATTATTTTAACAGTGTATCACCATGGAGCGATCATGTACAGTTAAAATTTCCAACTTCCAGGCACTACAGAAAAACAACTACTATTATCACTAGACTTAACCTAAGTAAATATGAATGTTTAAGTGTTGCATTAAGTTTTGTGGTCAGCTACTTTATGCTGCAGTTGTCCAGACTGAAGAAGAAATGTGTCCAACATCGTCAATGTCCAAGAAGTAAGGAAGTGGTAGAAATGTATTGCAAAAAATATTGTAAAGGACTTTGGGTGAATGTCAAGCTCCACGTTACTTTTCTGGACAGACATCAGGACGAGCATTACACAGACCCAAGCTAAAATCAGAAGGCAAGGTGGGAGGGAGCTTTAGTCATGCTCTTAAAGAAGGGGGAGGGGGGAAAGGAAAAAACATGTTTGGGTTCTATGAAATAACAGAATCATAGAATATCTCAAGTTGGAAGGGACCCATAGGATCATTCAGCCCAACTCCCTGCTCCTTGCAGGACTACCTGAAACTAAACCATACGACTAAAAGCATCATCCAGATGCTCCCTGAACTCTGATAGGCTTAGTGCCGTGACCACTTCCCTGGGGATACTGTGCCGGCAACCGACCACCCTCTCAGTGAAGAACCTTTTCCTAACGTCCAGCCTGAACTCCCCCTGATGCAGCTTCATTCAATTTCCTCGTGTCTTAAATAACACTATATACACAGCCAACAGCAAAGTCACCACAAAAAAAATATATTTCTATATAAACAGAAAATATTTTGGATTTTAATGTGGAAAGTAAGAATTCATCAGAAATCAGTTCTGTCAACCATAAAACGTAACTGAAATAGAAAAGATAATTTTTAAAGGCAATGGTCAAGAGTATGACAAAACAGTCAGAAAAAAACCCAAACCAATAGAAATGATGGTAAAAAGAACAGACATGTTCTAAACCACGGGTCATCTTATCATTGAAATCACCAAGCCACCGAGGTTGCATTATGGTAGACAAGTGCCAGAGCAGATCCATTAGTGGTCATTACTCTTTTTGTGAAGAAAACAGTGATATTGGATTAGCCTAGTCTGGTACTCAAACACAAATCACCATCAGCTATTCAGTAAGATACCTGTGACCTGTTTATCCCTATCCCCATGAAATGAGTTGCTGTGGTTTGTATTAGAAAATGTAAGGCTTCCAGAATAAAGAACAGTTAAGCTTAACCACTGTGGAAGAAAGGCATTGTGGTCTGCACCTCTCAAGGTCGCCTTGAGTGTTATTTCACAGATATAAGCATATAGGCTTTCTCAAGTTTTGTGGTCTGGAAACAGACATTGCATACATCCTGCACTATCCCACAAGTTAACACAGGAATAATAACGAGGTCTGTTCATGATTACAGCTGCTCCAGATCTCAGTATTTCCCTCAAGGGCCTCAGAGACAATAACGTAGAGAGAGAAAGAAGTTGTGCAGCACACCAAGAATTATATCAAGACCAGGTTCCATCAAAACCAACACAGAGTCCATATTTCCAAGAGATCATCCTGGCAGAGATACAAGCATGCTTATCATTTACAATATTCCCGTTTCACAAAATGAATGTTCATTGGAGGTAAGAGTTATTAAACTTTCTTCGGTAACCCAATACACCCTAAACCCATGTCCTCATGGCACAAGGCTCCTGTCGACCAAATGGTGCAACTACGTGACAAAGTACACTACCTTATACTACAGCACCTCTCATCCCTGTTGCATTAAAACAAATAAACAAAAAACCCAAAACAAAAAACCATATGACTGCATGGAAAGAAGCAAGGGAGGTGATTCTGCCTCTCTACTTGGCTCTCATGAGACCCCACCTGCAGTTCTGCATCCAGCTCTGGGGCCCCCAACATCAGAAGGACAGGGACCTGTTGGAGCGGGTCCAGAGGAGGCCATGAAGATGACCAGAGGGATGGAGCACCTCTCCTAGGAAGCCGGGCTGAGAGACTGGGGTTGTTCAGCCTGGAGAAGAGAAGGCTCCAGGGTCACCTTATGACACCCTTCCAGTACCTAAAGGTTCCAGTACTTAAAGGGGGCCCACAAGCTAGCCAAAGAGGGGCTTTTTACAAAGGCATATAGTGATAGGACAAGGGGTGATGGCTTTAAACCGAAAGAGGGCAGATTTACATTAGCTGTGAGGAAGAAGTTCTTCCCTGCGAGGGCGGTGAGGCCCTGGCCCAGGTTGCCCAGAGAGGCTGTGGCTGCCCCATCCCGGGCAGTGCCCAAGGCCAGGCTGGATGGGGCTTGGAGCAACCTGGGCTGGGGGAAGGTGTCCCTGCCCATGGCAGGGGGGTGGCAAATAGATGGTCTTTAAAGGTTCCTTCCAACCCACACCATTCTATGTAGCCCAGACTGATTCTTTCTCATCTACTCGTACAGTAAAGACACATCTATAGATTAAATGCAATTTCTTTTATTTTTAAAATAGCATACAACCATAGTTCAGACGAAAAAGTGAGGAAGAAAATAATCTCCAACTGAAAATATAATGTAAATTTGGGTCAGTATAAAATAATTATTCAAATTAAAATAATTGGGGGTGGCGGGGGGGCAGGGGGGTGTGATAATTAAATACTAAATTTTGCACATTTAACTCCAAGGTTGTCATTCTTAGTCTGGCAAAAGTTACCATGACATATCCAAGTCCAGCCTTGAGACTTCAGAATAACAGCCACCAAGCATATGTATCACCAATACACAATTAACATGTACAGATTTTGCATCATTACTTTTTTTAAGACTAACATCATTAGATTTAGCTGGCTGCACTCTGTCCCTGTGTCTATTTCTAGAACATAAAAGGACAGTTCACTGAATGCAGTTACAAAATACATAGTTCTGCCTACAGAACTATGACTACAAGGCCACAAACATTTGTCAAACATGATGAATTTTCATTTACTGGGATCACCAAAAATATATGCCTGCTCCACTCTTTTTGGCACTTTCCAAATGGCATATTGCACTCAAGTTCAGGCCAGTCAGGAGACCTGGAGTACATGATGATGACAGGCGCCAGCATACATAGCATCAAAGGAATGACTGTGCTATTAACAGGCTCAAATAATCATTAACAGATAAAAGGGAGAAAAAATCTTATATATCACCCAAGACATAAAATGATGTGACTACAAAAGATCAGCACAGTTCCATTTGTTCATGGTGGCCATCATTTCCATATATACACATTTGTCAAAAATAAAAAATAAAATTAAAAAAAAGCATTTTCTTGCAGAATGGCATTCTGAGGAACCTTGCATCACACCGTCTAAAATGTCCCCTTTGGTGCCATCTGTCTGCTGCTAAAATGTCAATATCTCAGCATAGATTAAATACACACAATTTTTGTGTCAAATGATATAAAATCCAGTCACTTGACAGAATCAGGCTGTTTCACTATTAAACTTTAGCATTTATCAACTTTTTTCAACTATCCAGTCTATACCTGAAGTACCATAACAGAATGTACACACCGTGCAGTTAGATTAAGACGGCAATCCCTGTCATTGTCCGTTGCATGTTTTCAGTGTTAAATAAAACATGTGGCATAAGGGAATAAAATTCTAACTTTTAAAGAAAATCCAAATAATTGTTTAAACAGCTGAAAAATACTGATTTGGGGCAGGAAGGCATTTTGTGTGCATGTTCACTGTTACGTGTATTGACCCATACAAATGCCGGCATTGAGAGCCACTGGAAACCTCCCAATTTCTAGCAGCAGGGTGTGCAGTTGTATATGCACAACCACATGCTTTGGCAATTTTACAAAGCAAAAAATGTAAGTTTACAACTGCATGATAGCAGACTTATTTGAAGGATAAAAAAGTTATTCATAAGATTTTAATGGAAGGATTTGACGGCTCTGAGGATTAATAATGGGATACAAAATACCTTTCACATGCTGGTCACCAGTTCACACCCAGGCCAGGTTGGTAGCTAACGAAAAGGTGCTCTCTGACAGCTACTGGTTTGCTCAGGAGAAATGAGTGGGTGGTCCTAGCCCAAGCCCTAATGGAGATCCTCTGCACAGATGCACTGGCATATTTATGACTTTTCAGTGCAGAGACCAACGAGACAGAATCATAAAACAATGAATGGCAATCTCATTACTGGGGGAAAAAAAAAGCCATAATGAAGACACTTTAATACTTGATTTGGAAGACTGTGCTGATATTTGCCTTACTGGACCTGGACCTTACTCTAAAGCCTGAGGACAAACTTTCAGCAGTTTTCCATTAATAAAGAAAACTTCATTCCCACCCTGCAGCCCACCCAGCCCATGCCTAAATAAAAATGAATTGCCCATGATTACCACCTTCCAGCAACACCAGTGAAAGGTAACTGACACATGGCTCATATAA
>JANZLQ010000065.1:8245583-8270533 GCA_026212715.1 Elanus axillaris | reverse complement strand
TGTTTAGTCTGGAGAAAAGGAGGCTGAGGGGGGACCTGATCGCTCTCTACAACCCCCTGAAAGGGGGTTGGGGCCAGGTGGGGGACAGTCTCTTCTCCCAAGTAACAAATGATAGGATGAGAGAAAATGGCCCAAAGTTGTGCCATGAGAGGTTTAGATTGGATATTAGGAAAAATTTCTTTACCTAAAGGGTTGTCAAGCACTGTAACAGGCTGCCCAGGGAAGTGGTTGAGTCACCATCCCTGGAGGTATTTAAAAGACGTGTAGATGTGACACGGTTTGGTTTAGTGATGGACTTGGTAATGCTAGGTTAACAGTTGGACTTGGTAATGCTAGGTTAACAGTTGGACTTGGTAATGCTAGGTTAACAGTTGGACTCAATGACCTTAAGGGTCTTTTCCAAGCTAAATCATTATATGATTTTATGATTCTATGTCATGCTGCTTTTAGTAAGCATTAATACTGGCAACAGGCTTGAGCAGGCAGAAAAGCTGGGGTTAAAATTAAGCCACTTCATTGGAATTTAAGTCAGGAAGTAAAACATAGCTGAATTTGTGAACTTTACAGGAGAGACTTTACTGCTAGGGGGTTTTATACTAGAATTGCCTTTGGCTGGTACATAGAAACTTGTCTGAAACCTTCCTCCTCTCCTCCCTCACCCCCCAATTTCACCGACAAAAAAAATTTCTATCTATATTGGCACCTACTTCCACCCTTCACTTCATCAACCATCTCACATTTCTCTCCTGGAAAAGAGAGACAAAGTGTTATCAATCATTTTGTCTCAGCACTTATAGTCAGAAACGGGCTTGCAAAAATTCTGAAGGTTTGGTTCCAACAGATATGGGGAAAGAAGCCTCTAAAATGTCTCTTCTCTAACATCTGAAAACTAACTGAAGTAGGCTTTTCTTTCTCCTAAATATAATGGCTGTGAGAAAACAATCATGAGCCTAGGTAGCAAAGTTTAACAGAAGAATAAATCACAGTGGTACCTCAAGTTAGATGTGGACTGAAACAGCAATGCCAAAGGGAGCAGCTCTAATGCTACTGAATCCCGAGGAAGCCTATGCAGACTTCCAGGAAGCATGTCAGTTACAGCAATCATATATTTGTGATGGGAACTAATACAAGTACAGTTCAGTATACTAGAAACTAGACAAAATTCGTTTAATGTGAATCACTGAGCAGATGCTAGGCTGCAAAACTGATTAAGGATAAGTGACCAACATGGAGACAAAAAACCATACTCTACTGCCAAATCTCTACATCATCCATTTTCCTGCTGAATGTCTTTTCAAACTTCATAGCTGAAAGAATTAAATGAAATAAATGCCAAATTTCAACAGATCAAAGATGAATGAACTTTTTTTTCCATAAATGACATAACCACCTGAAAATTTTTCTGACATCTCTACTTTTTCATCAATATGTTGTCTTGTTATGTGTTTATGAAGTCCTATGTCACTACAAGCTGACAGGACATCAGCATCATCTTTTCAGCTTATGCTGCTGTTAACAGAATGGACATGAACCCTATATGTACATATTGCTATGAATATGAGAAGAAGCAACAGTAATAAAAGAAAAAAGTGTCAGGAGATGGTAATAAACAAACATGATGATAATAGACTACAATTTGGCACAAAGCAAGTATAGGTAAGCAAGTGTTCACTGGGAAAGGATAGGCAGAGTATTTTAGTGCCTATCATGGTGCAGTATTCAGTGTTCAAAGTTGTATATAGCTCCTGTCCTTTTTGCTCATGAGACACATTCTTCCACAAATATAGTTCAGATTACTCAAGGCACAATCTACCCCACTCATATCTTGCGTTTGTATCCCTGGAGAAAAGTAAACAGTTCAATTCTACTATAAGGATTTGCATACATTTTTCATCACTTCCTTCCCAAAGTTGGGGTATGCCACTAATGTTTAATCCTACACCTGAACTTTCATAATGAGGGGACAAAATGAAAAATTTCTTTTTAGTGGGTCACAATTTTGTACAGCGTTATGGGATTTGAGGATTTTAGTATTTTGAAGAAAACTGTGAGACCTTGTTTCCCAGAACAACTGCAAGACTCTCCCTAGCAGACCTCGTATTTCATATACTCAGCAGTTCACAAAAGGTGCAAAATTAAGCAGAGGAGTACTGGGGTATGGGAGTATGTGTGGAACAGAAAAGAGGGGAAAAAAAAAAAAAAACATTTTTTTAATTTTAATTGAGAAAACTCACTCTTTGCAATTCCATTAAATTAGAACTTTTGTCAAAGATCTCCTAAGAAGAAACCACTGAGTTTCTCATATTATTCTTAGGTGCAAGATATGAAGATATCTGCCAGAAAAGGAAGGTAAATGATGAAATTTTGCTGTATAACCTACCTGCAGCTCTATCCCAGAGGAAGGTAATGAGCGAGTGCATGTATTTGTCAATATCCAAGAAATTTTAACTGTAAGTGGAAATTGTAGCAAAAAGCTTCCTTTCCAGGGTCCGGAACTGACAGGCAGTGGGGATATAACACAACCATCTTGAATTCCATTACAAGCTAAAAGATCCCATCCAGGTAGTTTTTAATCAAACTCTGTATTTGACATTACATGATAACACTGAACAATTTTTAGTTCTTTCTATTTATGTTGTCACTTGTTACTCATATAGAAAACTTGTGTTCTAATTTCTCCCCCTTTTTCCAAATTCACATACTTTGAGCAGAAATGGATCTGCTGAAATGAATTATGACTATTTTTCTTCATTGGATCTCTACCTGTGTCCAAGGACATTTTCTGCCTGAAGACTAGACAGGGCGTAAGCAAGGTCAGAGTAAAAGCTTATAGCTAGGTGAAAGGTTGAGGAAGATATTCAGACTGGGGCATAAGGATTGAAGAGCCATACAAAGGCCTATCAGTACAGCATAGAAAGGAAATATGAAACCGCTGGGGTGAACAATGAAAGCAAATATAGAGGAGATAAAAAGGAAAGAGGATATGATCAGAAAAATAGGAATAAGAAATGGAAAATAAGTGAAAGGTAGTTTTAAAACATAAGTATTTCATTGAATGAAATAGAAATCCATTTTCATCTTCAAAATACGTGAAAACCAAGGAGGGACTGGCATTCTGCTATAACTATCATATGGGGCTAGTTTAGCTGGAGCTACAAGCTCATCTATACTTAAAAGGCTAAGTAAATTTGGAAGAAATCAAAAAGTCCAACTCTGCTGATTTTTTTAGAAGTAGCCCTTAGTAGTTGAGTAGTTCTTTTCACATGCTCAAAGAGATACTCCTGGAGAAGTGCAAATTCAAAGCATGAGACATGTAATTCACAAAGTAGAGGTCACACCCCTACCTCCGCCATAGGCTGCTAAAACAACTCTGGGTCAAACACTGAATATCTTTTTGCATTAATATCATTACTTGTGATTGAAACTACTTACAATAAAGGCTTTTTCAACCAGAGAACTCCTTACTATCTGTTATAAAGTTTTCTTCTGGCACAGAGGTAGCTCTATTTCAGGAACAGATGCAATGTTTCACAAAAAAAACGACACTGTCAAAATCCTTAATTAGAAGGCATGACTGAAATAGTGTAACAAATAGGGCAATAAGCAATTTTCAGGCTAAAGTCTTCCCATCTTCTCGAAGGGCCTGGGACCAGCTCCCAGGAGCTGCTGATTAACTCACCGTCAGAGCCAGCAGTTTTCCATAGGTGAGATGGGCTGGGATGTGGTCACTCTTGGACCGCAGTGACTCCATGTACCAGCGCTCTGCTTCTGGCAGCCGGCTCATTCTCATATAGGCTTCTCCTACAGGGTGAAACAAATGCTAGTGAGAATGCTCAAAATTTCTCAAGGCTTCCATAATTTATTATCTCATTAATAATTTGCTATGTATTAAATGGGCAGAGATCTTGAAAAGGGTGAAATGCTTTGAACACCTGCAATGACACCCCCCCCCCCCAAAAAAAAAAAGCCTTACAGACACTTGAGTGAGGAGATTGAGTTATGGCTTTATTAGGGCTGAAAGAGCATGGTTGAGATGAAAGTCTTGTTGGAACAGAATTGCAAGAGAGACCTCCAGCTGCTAAGTTCCAGTCAAAAGTCTCAAAGCAACAGAAATTTTATCACATCTACTGAAGAAAAGTTACTTCTTTTCCATCAGTCTACATTACACAGCATGGAATGTTAGAGAGAATATGGAAAGGGTTTGCATTTAATTATAATATATCAAGAAACTAGATTTTTTTATAAAACACAGAAAGGTTAAGAAAACAGTCCTGAAATTATAGAGGGAGGGGCAAGATATTAAAAAACTAACCTCTGAATGTAGTTAAATTAGGTATCTGCCACAATTAGTTTAAATTAGAATATAGCATTCATAATTTTAAAATTGCTAGTCTTAAGAAGTCACGTACAAAATGACCAAAATTGGACGTTTTTCAAATTGAAATCCTTTACTGCAAGAGGCTGGGGGGGCAGTGCCGAAGAACAACAGATGAATGGGATGTCAGAAAGCCATATACTGTGTACAGATAAATGTAGTCTTGAAGTTTCTGAGAAAGAATTTAGCATATGGGAAAGACAGGCTCTTTCTTCAAGAAGCAAACAACCAGATTACTTAAAGGTTGGAAATAAGAAACATTGAACAAGTACGTAATGGTGAAGAACAGCAGCTTTCAGATTAACACTCTGCATTTACACAGCTCTTTCACAAGGGCTCCAGGCATAAACGTGCCCTTTCCCAAGCCAATGACAGACTGAAAATGCTTATAGGAAAGTCAGGATTTCAGCATCTCACCAGCTGATTCATTCCAAATAAATGGCTAAGTATCTTCCCAAAATTATGAAATCACGGTTTATCGAGTGCTGCCACTGGAGGATCAAGGGAGGACTACAGCTGACCCAAGTAGTGGTCGGCTAAGGCTGTCTCCACGTGAGTCACTGCCCCCAGTTCTGCCTTACAGGGAAATTAATAGCTGTGCGGGCATCAAGGAGAGAGAGAAGGACCAATGTTCTTCATTCAAGCTTGAAGCCAACTACCACACCCTCAAAACTCAGAGAAAAAGGTGTCACCTACATGCTCAAAGAAGTAAAATAGAAGGAACTTTTACCATGGGAGCTACTTTATTTTGAATATTTACAGGGGCTATGGAGAATTTTCTTGATGAAAGAAAAATGGACTAGGTCCAGTTTTTTTTTTTGGTCTTTTTGTCACCAGAGGATAGGGATCCTAGGCAAAATGTGGCACATAAGTTTTGAGTTTCAAGAGTTAGGGTGCAGTGCATGCAAAATGACCAAACCACGGCCTGCAGATAAAATGAGTGTGATATAGAGTCAGAAGTCACATTAAGCCAAGGCTAAGGGAAGCCAACATGATTTTTATGAGAAAACAGAGTTTTTCCAAAAAGGGGTGCAAGCCTGCTAAATCTAGCAGACCAGGATTTCTAATTCAAGGATCTAAAGAGCATTCTGTACTCATGCACTGGTCTTGGATATCTGATTACATACACAGAAGTAGCTAATGTTTCAGTCCCAGAACTACTCAAGTCATTCTATTGCTGATTTGGGCCAAACTAAAAGAACAATTCCAAAAAAAAATCTAAGCATAATAAAAAAAAAAAATCCAAACAGGAAAGAATCCCAGAAAGAACACAAACACCCCCCCAAAACTCATTATCACATTCAGGGAGACCAATGTCACATGCATTTTTTTCTTCACTATGTCAGCACTCACAAATAAGTGACGTAATATTATACCTTGTTATGCACAAAAGAAAGCCATGCAGTCAAGTGTTAGAAGGATGGAAGAAGTCAGAAGTCAAGTTATGTGCTCCACTCAACTCCTCTCCCTAGCTGTAAGCTTTATGGCAGAGTGTTTAATTATTTGATTGCATACCAGTTTTCCCACAGGCCCCTGCTTCATTTAGCATACAGGAAATGAGGAATCCATATTGCCCTTTTCTTTTCTTTAAGTGGAAAATTCCAGCCCAACTTGTTACAGCTTGGCAAAGTTTCAAGCAATTAACAATATCCTTTGAAAACTAATGTAAGCAGCCATAAGACATGGAGTTATTATCTGCTGGTAGTATATGCTGAATGCACTGCCAAATTTCAAAAAGATTCAAGGTTCTCATCTATTTTCCATGATGGATTCTGATATAAGAAGAGATTAACGTCTTCAGAATACTGGGAAATTCAATTTTTAATAGGTTTTAAGAGCTCAAGTACTTTACAAGCCTACCTCCTAAAACTTTGAGGGTATTTCTGAGTGGTGCATCTAGAAATGAAGCTACAATATGTCCACCTAAATGTCAAACTGTAGAGAAAGGAGTTTTATTCCCCTGAAGACTTTACAGGGAATTCTCTATGGCTGAACATTTTTGTTCTGAAGGGTCTGTTTATTGTCCTTTAGCCCCATATCAGCAAGAATCACTATATTATAAGCAATTAGAACATGTCTAGAACATTACTAAAGAAGGAAGTACTGTTAGGGTGTCTGTTATTAATTTCATCTTGTAATTGATTTACAATGACATTCCTATCTAAAAAGAAATCAAACTAAGTTGAAAACTGTCAAAGACTCTGTCACTGCCATACTCAAAGATCAAAATAAAATCAAGCAACTGTTAATTGAAATGTTAATTCAATCAAGTGATTTTATGTGTTAGACTGATGCAATTTTAAGAAAAGGTATTCCTGCTTAAGATAGTTTTCTAACAAAATGACAGAGAAAACATGTATGGATTGACTTCTGTCATTCTGGATGCATTTGTGTGTCTGAGATTAAAAGACGAAAAAAAAATATTTGTCATTTACGATTGTTTATTTTTATAAACTTGCAGTATGAATGATTTAGTAATTAGGAAAATAACAGAGAGTCCACTGGCAGAAAATATGCAAACCAATGCTACATGTGAGCTGGTTTCTATATTTACTTTAACAATTAGTAAACTTGTAAAATCTTTCAAAACTCATGTTAAAAATCTCAAAGGTCACACACACAATTTATTAATGAAACTTGTCCAATCTATAAAGTTCAAGAGAGTTGCACTCTACTTTTCTATTAAAGGTAACAACAACAGAGAAAGAAATTTGTGGCAGTGGAAACCTTAAGACATAAATTGACAGTTACGTCCAGTCCTTAATCCATATCAACATGCAGCCACGTGCAGCATTGCCTGCACAATGAGTGGTGGGAAGAAACTCAACAGCTAACTGGAATAAAAGGAGATAAATTGCTCATTCAAAAATTTTTCAATTTTTAAAGTTCAGCTAATATTTTCTGTTATTTATGCACCTATTTCTTAGCCTATTTCAAAAGAAGAAACACAGATTATTTAATTGTAACTCTAATTTACTAATGTAGTACAAGAAAACACATTAATATGCAACTGAAACACTATTTAAAGGAGTGTATGCATAGTTCATTAACACTTCTGTTAATTCTTTATGACAACTGAATGAGAAATGGGCTACCTTTTAACTAGATTTACACCACTCTAACTAAAATCCTGGTACTCAAGTGAACTTTTTTTGCCATAGAGATCAATCAGTTGCAAGACTACCATTCTCCAAACCAATATTTCCTCATATTTCCCCAGAATCCTTGGGATTGAAAAATAATCTTTCAAAATAAACAAACAAAAAAAAAAAAACCCAAACCACCAATAAACTAAAACAACAACAAAAACACCCCTACTAAAATGATCCCACAAACCCAAAATACAGGACAAATTAATTAAGTATAATTAAAGAACAAAAACATTCATATTAAACATTAAGTATTTATATTAAATAGTAATACTAATAAAGGATCAGCTTGCTAGCAGCTATTTCCCCTTAAAGGCTAACTTTATACTCAGTAATGAAGTGGAACATGAGCTCAATACAAACCCTCAAAAGGAAAAAAAAAAGGAGAGAAGATTTTCTAATACTTACTAGACATTGTTAAAAAGCAAAATTAGCTACCATTTACATGAATGTTTGTTATGTGGTTCTAGATTTCTCATCTGCTGATTTCGGATTTGTTCTGTTTCAGATGCACACGGGTATACCAAGCAAAGGCCATTTCCTTGCTGAACCATGTTAGACTTCTCTATGAGCAAGTATAGTGGAACTATGGATGTAACAGCACTGTGTCTCTATAGGTGCCACATACCCATACTTTCAGATTAAGAACATGTGTCCCTCCTGTGGTCCCCCTCTTAGGACTGCAAAAGATATTGCTGAAAAGACAACTGAAAAATTATCTCTGTAAAGGAGACAATGCAGGGTAAATCTGCTTGCATCAACCTGGTATATGTTAATTATCTGGCACTCAAATTGCTGGATTGTAAAATTGTAATATAGAAAATACAGAATTTGGCATTGACAAGAGCGGAAGTCAAAACAGAAAGGAAGATGGAGATGCACTTTGGAAAGGAAAATCTCTAATATATACATTCAATCAGGATTTAAATTTCATTTTTCCATCATGTCTTTCAATAGGGAACATAAAAAGGTTGCCTTAGAAAATGATGGAGAGGTCTGCATCCCTGTGTACCACAATTCCACAAGGGGTTTATGTCTTTCATAATGCAACCGTGCAACCCCCTTGTGCAAGTTAAGGCTGCAGATGCACTTACCATAAATGCATCTCCTTAGATCAATAACTTCCTTCTTTCTTCCCTTAGGTACCAGTGCATAAAATAACGTAATAAATCTAGAAGCATAGTTTGATGTTACACTATACCGATGTTTAAGATATACTGCAAAAGATTAACAGTCTTGGTGATAAATATGCAGTGCATACACATCTTCTCTGAAACAGCTGAAGCATGTGTGAACTTAATGAGCATCGAGTTCTGCATAGACTAAGGATATTCTGTTTGGTTTTCCTCCTTTTACAGAACAATCTCCTTGAAGATTTCAAGGTATGCATTGTATTTTAAGAGGGCTTTTGATGGATGTGAGTCAATCTACATTTACTTTGGTTGAGCAGATTCTTATAGGCCTCAATTAGCCAAAGCAAAGCCTTTGATCTGATGTAATTAGACCACTAAGCTACTTTTGAAGGAAAATACCTAAAGTGGAAAACAGATATAAATGAAGGGCAAAATAAAATCATTTGCAGCATGGAACAGCATGGACTTTGCACACCTGTTTCTGTTGTACAAAGACTTCCAGTGAAAGAAGCATATTGACACAAATAGAGGCATTGAGCTCACCTGAGATAAATAATGTCATTTTCATTTTCCAACAGCTGTGCAACCAGCAGTAAATTATAAGTCTACAAACTAAGAATTCATAACTGAATAAGCGCTTGTACTCTTTTCTTGCCTTTTACTTTATTTACACACATTTTAAAGATTATTTCATTTGTCAGTAAAAGATAGACATTATGCCACTATAGGTTTCTTTAAAACACTCTTAACAGAAGCACTTTCCCTTAGTATCACGCCTAACTGGGATCCCTGTAGTTCAATTTCAGTATTGGACCAAATTTTTGGCCTACAAATGTTATGATTATACTTTTTGTCATACAAACCCCCATATGTTTAAAATACAAATGCATTTCAGGCTTAAACTCTTAGCTTTTTCAGAATATTGCCTACAAAAACTCAAGCATTTCACATGAAATTATAGGTCAATAGTCCAAAGTGATAAAACTAAGAAAGCCTGAGAACCTGGGGGAAAAAAACCTGGTCTCAAACATTGCATCCACTACCCCCTCAGCAAGCCACTCCTGTAACCTTCATACCCAGCTTGAATCCCTCAAACAAAACCAAGTGAAAAAACAGGAGACGTTGGAGTCAGCCCAGAGATTTATACTCAGCTTTGGACAGCAGATATAAACTACCACAAAAGTCTCAGAGGGGGAAGAGTTAAAGTAGCAGGGGGAGAGAAGGAAGCACAGCCTTTTACTCCCATCACTGTTGGAGTGGGCTCCATTCTTATTTCCCTAGAACATATAATAAAATATATGTATGAAAGAAAAAAAACCTTTTTTTCAACCAAGCTAGTTTTAAAAGAAAAAAGTTTGTAATGTATATTTAGTAAGAAATTGCCAGTAAAGCTTCATGAGATGCATATCAAGCACACTGATGACTGGAGCTCAGACAAGTGCAAGTACCATGCTCTGCATAAGTTATGATGTGGGATATGTATTTCACAGCTAAATCGTCTTTGGCTCTTAAAAAGTAAGTCCTACACAGCATGAACTGTAAAACTATACCAGCAGAAGTGTTTCTTGGAGTTCTAAACAATATTTAAAAGTAATTCAATAAAAAAGCATTTAATGGGAGCAGGGGGCAAATGGGATAGGAGCCTTAACAATATTAACAGGTTTGTACAAACAGCCACATCCACCCAGAAGCATAATCAAATAAAGCAATAGTTATGTTATAATCATCAACACAGAAGGTCTCTCTGCATGCTAAGCCTTTGTACTTATGATGCAAACCTCTGTGCCAGATGTAAAATCTGGCTCCCCTTTCCTGTTCTGTACCTGACTGCCACTTGCACATGATTTGTTTTCTGTCCATGTGCAATGTAGCAGATTAGCAAGGAGAAATCTAAACTCTAATCTGTGCATCATTAACTGTATTCACTCCTCCACTGTTAGCTTCTTTTGTAACTTGCATTTCTCATAAAAAATGTTTGCAAGGCTTTGCATTAAATGCATTTGAAAATAGACACTCAGATGTTAGTTGGCAAGGGCAGATGAAGTGCGATCAAGACATTTGTCTTTATGACAGTATCTTGCCAATCTAAATCTGAACAATGCCACCCCAACATCTTTCTTGTTACTGTTCAGTTTTAAAATAAAGCCTCCATGGTCCACCTCACACCACTTAACTGGCAGGAGTATGAATTACTGTAGCAGGTGGGCCAGCGTGGTTTTAAAAGCAATGTAATACAATCAACTGTACAATATCAGATTTCAAGGAATGCAAAAGACATCTAGAGCAGAGGCTGATCCTTAAGCAATACTAATATTGGCATTAAAGTGTTCAAGATCCCACAGGGACCATTTTATCTTTTGACCCCAGGCTTTAATTGAAACTTTAAACAAAATATATTACCTATTTAATGCAGCTGAGCTGGACTCTGGCCTTTGTAGTGCATGTTGCCATGCCAAGCAAATTAATCGGTGTAACCTTAGCATGTACTTTTTAATTTACATCAAAGAAATATGACATGGAGAAAATAAATACCAAGCCAACCCTATACAGCTTGTTGAATAATTATTTTGATTCTAGATTTTTAATTTTTAGCTGTTTTGGGTTCTTTTAAGAAAAAAAAAATGAAAAGGTTTTACTTCTTGGTACAAAGCCAGAGAAACATATGGTTTCTTTAGCTGAGTTGTTGCACACCTGGCAAAATAAATCACAGCAACAGGAGACCAAAATCTACCCTGCAACTTTTCATATGCACAAACTTAGAACATCTGATGCTGGTATTCTGGCCCTGCCTTTTGTACCATGAATAAACGCAAAGTCAAATAGATGGCTTGCTTCGTGAGCCCCAATACTTCTTTTTCCTTTAAGAAGCAAGTTACTCTAGAGTTTTAAAGGACGAGAGTCAGCCGGACAGACTGGCACACTGGAGGAATGAGTCACTAGGTCTGTCAGAACAAGAGGCCAATAGAAGCAAGCACAGGAAAAGATATGTAACACAAACAGGGAAAGCAGGTGGTGTAAAGGCTTAGCACTGCTGGAGTGTTAATGCTACCACACTCGCAGTGCTGGAATTCAAACCCTAATTCAGTTTAAACAGTTTGTCTCCTGTTTAATCTCTTTCGAGCATGTTATGTACCCCATACAGGGAAAAAAGCCTCCAGAAAATCTTCAATGACATGATTGAGTAATTATTAAAAATTAGAGAAAGCACTGTTTTCTTACATCACATGCCAATATGTAACAGTATGTGTGCCACCAAACCAAGCAGAGCGGTTACCAGAGACTCTGAATACGTTCATCACAAGAACAACTGCAGCAGATAATCCTTAAACTGTAACTACTCCTCGATTTCGTAAGCCATGAAGACTTTTTCCACATGTAGAGACAGGGAAGGATCCTTCCTTCCCGCACAGATGGGGAGCCCTCCCCTGTTTCTCCCCCTTCCTCCCCAGCAATGAGCACAGGGTGAGTGGGCACAGCGCAGAGTCAGGCTCATGCAGTTCCAAGCACACGAGACAGGACTGGCCTATTTCAGTTCCTCTAGTCTGCCTTTTAAAGGCAAGAAGTAGGCAGACAAGTTTATGTAATGCTGTTTATCAAAGAAAGTGTTATAGCGAACGTGTTTATAATTTTCTCTCAAACATCACAACAGAAATAAACAATCCAGTTGGTCCTCTGATGCCCAGTGACACGGTATGAGCTGCAGAGCGGACGCACTCCTGATAATGGATGTGGTTGCCTTGTCCTCCTGTCACACCCGATCCAAAGAGATGACGGAATAGGTGTTCAGGATTTATCTCACCCAACTTGAGCTAGCAAGTCTAACCTAGTCATCTCAGCTCCTTTTACAGGAAAAGTATGCTTGCCAGGGATTATTTGTATGATCTAAAATAGATGTCCAAGTCAGATGGGCTTTATTACTCCCCAGAGGTATCTTTTTTCACTATAAAGTGAGCAGAGCTACCTAGCTACGTCTTGTCATCTACCCTTTACAACACTATTACAGGTAGGAGAGACTAGCCTAACTAACATTACATGGAGACACATCCAGGACAGCTTTAAACAAATCAGTCCGAGTCCTGCTGTTAATACAGCTGCACTGCATTCAAGTCAAGTCACTCCCCGACTCTTTTATGTAGCCTCTTGGATAGCCTTTGCAGCATGGCCAACACACCACACCTCAGCAACTAGTGTGCAGCAAGTTCTGGTTTCCCTGCAACAGCTGCCATCACAACAGCAACCAAAATACAAATATAGCCCACGTTAATGATAAGTTGAACTTTACAGAGCTCGATAATAGCCTGTTGCTCTTTGCAATAGGCTGAAAGGGGTTAAGGCAATCTTAGTTGACCTGAACTTGTTATGCCGTGAGGACATCCGTGAAGTGCCAGTGGCTGCCTAAAGGAAACAGAGGCCAGAGCATGGGCTAAGCCATGCAGGGAGGAAGTGTAGCAGCAGCCAAGCCTGGGCAAAGGACTGAGCTGGTCTTTGTGTTCACTGTCACTCTGTGAGTTAATAAATGCAAAACCCAGGAACAGAGTGAACTTGGACATCGTGGACTGTGCTTATAAAGGAAGCTGAGAAAGGCCTCCTGAACCTAAAAAAAGTAACTAATGAGCAAAAAAGTAAAAAACTAAAGAATCTTACAGGTCATAGTGGTTCTAAAGGGAGCATCTATTCATGGGAAAAGAAAAAGGGTGGCACAGGCCTGCTTTGTGAAGGAACAGCCATCATGCTAGAAACAGCATTGGTTTAAATTTTTCAACTTCTGTACTTCTGAGGAGCACTTTTATCAGAATTATGAAATAATATCTGCACTAAAGAGGGCAGTCAAACTTCAGAGGGTTTGTTGGAGCACTGCAGTACTTCAACGATCACTACAGGACACCAATAGTGTGTAGAGGCTTAATTCTCAGAGTGGTGGCTGTTGATAACCCCACCAGATTTATCAGCAAATACTGATAAATAGAACTGATAAAACAACAGTTCATCTAAAACTCCCTATGAACAAAAGTACATGCAATAATCAACTTGTGTGGTTTAGGGATGTTAGCCATTTACATTAATCTGATAAAGGTCAGCATTCAGGGAGAAGTAACTCTCCATTGAACTATATGAAATGCTAAGGAAGTGTTTATACTATTATTGACATTAAATTGACACTGACATTGAGAAGTAATCAATTTAGCATTTACAGAGATTTGCAAACACGAAGCGTTAGTTGCAACTATAATTTTAGAAATGTTTTTTCCTAAGCCCAAGTACTTGTAAGGAGGTAGTAAAAGATGCCTTTCCTAAATAAGCAGAGAAGAGTGAGTGGTGCCTCCTTTCAACAACTATGTCAAATCAACTGGTATAAACCAATACAGTCGTGTATTTTAGGCATTGGGAGATAGAAAAAAGGCCACAAAACCCCACATGCTTCTTGTTGATCCCAATTGTTTCTTCATATATTTTTAACTGCTCTACTTTTACTACTTTAAAGGCATCTTACATCCTTTTCTATCTCAGATGGGCACTCACAGTCTACTGGGCCAGACACTGAGGTTGCTTAGCAGAAACACATGCCCTTTCAGAGAGAATTCCACTTAAAAGTATCTCTGGAACAATGAAGAACCTGCCCTCTTGTTTACAGATCTGAATACTATAAATAATAATTCATATTATCTTCTTTCTTTTATCTGTTTAATGTAACCTGTATAAAGATATGATGAAGAAAATGAGGAGCTGAAGTTAAAGTTGAAAAACAAAGAAACACCTCAGCTAAATCAATTTAATTAATGTACTCAAGGGACTCTGCTAAAATTTTGAAGGACAGGTAGGCTGGTCCTGGAAGAAGAATTCTCTGACTGTAGATGTCTAACTAACAGAACATCATCTGGGAAATAAGGTTTTGGCACAACCTGCAAAAATATCAAACTCTCTCTGTGGGCCTGTTTGGACATTTTGTCAGTTTACAAGGAAGTGTAACATTTTATGTTAAAATCAATCTCACCTCATTTTCTATGAAGTAAATACAATTTCTTCTTAGTTTCAAAGATGACTAAATGGGAGATTAAAAAATCCTGTATGAATTGCACACAGGGTCTCCAGGATAGTGGATGAGAGATTCTGGAGGCAGAGGAAAACCCCACACATTCTAAATGTACAAGTGCTGCATGGACACTCTTAAAGATATCTGGTATCTAACAGTCTCATCACCTCTCCTGCCTTATCCAGCATTGCAGTTGCTGGCATTTAAACTCTGAACCTCATTTGGCTCGTATCTACTGAAGGCAATTATTTTTGTTTTCATTAGCTAATTCATTTGAGCACCAGTTGCCTGGCTAAGCTCTTTTGTTTCACCCTGTCTGACTCCTCAGGTATCTTTCAGAAGCACTAACAATGCACTTACCCATCATGTTGTATAAGCTCTGTGGTGCAAACTGCCTTGGCATTTTCTGTATTGCTTCTTTGTAAACCATAAGGGCATCCTGAAAAGAAACACACAAGTGGGACAAATCATTAGTAAAGCACCGATTTCAAAAGCAGTCTTTGACATATAAACTAAAACCAAATTATCCTCCTTCCCCAAGTGAAAGGTGCAGAGAGAAAGAAAACACACTGGCATCATAAATATCGCAGAAAGTTCACATTTCTCATTTACAAAAGTTTTACTAAATTCAGTGAAGCTCATTGACAAGAGATCAAATTAGTTCCAATATGGCAACTCTTTTTCCAGGTGGAAATAAAAGGAACATTTTTTTAAACCCCTCAATGACTCATGAGTTCATAAACATATATAAAACCCTCTAGGCTGCCAGAGTATATGGAATAATCTCAAACTGCAGACAAAGGACTTTCTGATGACTAAGCTACAGTAAGTGACCTAAAAATAAAGAAATCATTGTCTACTGCCAAGTAATAACAAAACATAATCCTCACAACTGAAGGCTGCTCCACAGAAAGAATAAGATGGACTATAGTGTCAAGAATGCCAAAATTGGATTCCCTTCACAAATGTGCTGTGCCTCGAATTACTTGATCTCACATTTATGATTCATTCAGCACTTAGGATGCTTACTTGTCAGTCTGTTAGCTCTGCATCATTTTCTGCATCATCCCATCGAAGAGTCGCAGTTTGTGAAGGCTGAAATATGCTTGAAAAGAATCTAAGTGCATGATCAAATCAAGGCTGGGTCAGACTGCAGTGACCACCAGGCAGAAATCTGATGGTTTATATTCTTAAAATCCCTTGCACCTCCCAGGCATTGCACTCCAGTTCTACACTCCATTGGCCACACAGACAACATGCTGCTGTTCTCTTATCTTTATGGATGCATTAGCTGTCTGTGTTTTAACCAACTAGTAACTGCCATCTGACAGAGCTGGATTCAGCAGACAGATGACTGAGAATCTATAGAGCTTGTGCATGACTAATCTTAAACAGCTGAGGTAACTGTCGCAGTCAAGAAGGGTTATATGGATCAAAACCATGTGTGACTCCTGTTCTGAAGTATGCCTGGCAATGCAAAGAGACAATGACTTTCTTTCAAATATTGCTAAAGGTCAAAACTCAAGCAAATGTCCAGTTTTAGTAATTTTATCAGGGAGAATGGAGAGGAATCACAACAGTCACGTTTGCACAAGTAAATGAGATGGGATAGATTGGGTGCAGCATACAGTTACATGAAAAATATCCAACCCACTTTAGCACTTAGGTCAAGTTATCTGAAAATAGCACATAATAGGATGTTTTTAATCCCTGAAGTTTTTAATTGTTCCAACTAGGTCTTATTTTTGGAGACTCAAAAGCAAACATAAATGCATTTTTTTAACTCACTCTATTTTGATTTAAAAAGTCAGTACACTTTAGGTTGGCTGGTCTGTAATCAGTCTAGATCTTTTGCATACCAGCCATGGGGCCAAAGCCAAAAAGAAAGAATTAACACATATCAGATGCAACCACTGCTAATGTTGACTCTGACATCAGAATATCACACTGCTAATTAACATCATCACACCTGCAGCTATAGAGAATAAGTATTCTCTGTAGAGAATGCTAATCCTGATTTGGTGAAATCCAATCAATTTGTGCCTGTGATGTAGTTTGAAAAGCAATAGGTTTTACTATGTATGAAGGTTTTATCATGATACTGTAGACAAATCTAGAGTCTTACCTCATAGTGTCCTTGTTCATGAAAAAGTTTTCCTAAATTATAAAGACAGCTAGTAACAGAGCTTTTATGAGCATGAGGATCTTTCAAATTTTCATCAGGGATCTCTGAACACTTCAGGAAAGTCCTTCTGGCTTCCTCTGTCTTCCCTTGGTTCATCAGGATGATACCAGTATTTAAATAGGCAGCTGTGAAGAGGCAAAAAATGTTATCTTTTAATGAGGTTCCATTTTGGTTTATCTACTTAATTTTTTTTTTACTTCAAAGTAATACCTGAAAGAGATCCCATGGTTACCTAATTTGGCTTTTGTATAATATAGATCAATCACTGTTGTAGATAGGAACACATAAGAGGTAAAAGTTCAAAGAAAAGGAAAAGAGAAAGTGGCTATAAAGACTGAGAAAGGAGGGAAGGGAACACTGGTTAGGCAGGGTGCTGAATATCGTTCCTCTTATTCGGAAGGTATCAAGCATATAGCGTCATTGTTTGAAATGTTACCAAAATATATACATATATTTATACATATATATGTGTATTTGTATGTATACATATATAGAAGATTTAATACTGAAGCTACAAAGAAGTCAGCAATCATAAAGAGCACCCACTTAATTCTGGAATCGGTCACTGGCAACATCCTATAGATTATTTCCCATGTCCCCCAGGCAAGAAAGTAAAAATGAAAGGACTTCAAAAATACTTGTATTATTCATCACACCACTTATCATAAAAATCAAGGACTGGCTGTAAGAAACAGAAAACAGGAGCCTGAAAATTTGGGCAGTAGCATTTATGGCTCACCACCACAGATCAGAAGCATCTTGGGTTCTATCAGTGCTGCCCAGTGTTAATTCATTATCTGCTTCTTCCCTACACCACATGAAATGTGATTGTTGACTAACACTTGCTTTCAACTGAAAAGTGCACAATTTCATCTTTTGCTTTCTGAATGAAAAACTTGGGAAAAAAAAGAAACTGTTATGAAAGAGTAGGAAGATTTCTTTAAAAAACTATAGTTAATATTATGCAAGCTTGTATAGTTGAAATACTTACAAGCTAGTGTGGGTCTGCTACCAATGGCCAGTTTATAGTAATGCAAAGCCTCCGAAAACCTGCTGTTTTCTTGAAGTAGTAACCCTCTGCAAAAGGATAAAAAAAAGAAAAAGAAGAAAGGAAGTTTACTGCAAAGAGTAACATCAAAATAAATATTGAAAACAAAACTAAGGTAACAAAGAAAAATATGATGACTGGTATTTCAGAGATATAACAACAACACTGCATGTTACTAACAATTCAGTGGGAAAAATATTTTGTGTGAAAACAGGATTAATTCACAGACATCAGGTGCATCCATATGGCTTTAACAAAGCAGCTGTTAAATGAAATAGTTTTGGCTTTCTTGGAAAACAGGAGATTCATTTACTCAGTTGAGAAAGTGGATGGAGTATGGCGGAGGTATTTGTAACTAAGTCATTCATGTTTAGCCTGTTGTCTTTTCTTGACTTGAAATAAGCAGCTCTTTTTCAAATGTACAATAAAGTTAACCTCCTAACACTTGACATGTATGACCTTAACCAGTCCCCTTATTGAGCAGTTTCACTAGATTATTGACTGTACGGCTAAGCACCTACATCAGTTCCTTTTTTTTCCTGTCTTCTTTCAGGTCCGAACAAATTTAATAACTGCAGATGTATCAAAAATGGTACCACATACTTCCAGTTCAGTTATAGTTTCATAATCCGTGGGCTTTAATTAGAGCTTTTAAGACAAGCATCCTTGTGAATTACAGTTTACATCAGCCACCCACACATTTCTGAGAAATATGTGGTCTGGACATCATTGACACGAATTCGCAATGTTATGCTTAAATGAACGCTCAAAGCTTTACAGTGTTCCCAAAGTTTTAGAAGACTGAAAAAAGCATAGAAAAATATATTAAAATCACAAGGATTTAAAAATCCTTAAAAATTAGTCAATTCAGGGTAGAAACTCAGACCTTATTATCCAGGAGCAATGTCCCTCTTCATAGACCTCAAAATATCCAGGAAAAAATAAATGTAGCTATTTCTTTTAGGTGAGAGGGTTATCATATCTATTTGCTGTTTCCCTAACCTACAGCAATTTTCTCTTCTTCCTCTATGGTTTATCTGCTGATAGCTTTTCGAACTGCAAAGAGCTTGGACTTTTTCCATCTCCAGTCTCTAATCAGAGATTTTTTTTCCCCTCCAAAATCTCAGGAAAACTTTTTGAATTAAACCAGCAGACTCTGAAGCAAGAAAAAAGTAGGACAGTTAGCTAAAGAAGTAGCCAGCGTCTATGTTGTTTGTTTCCTACCACTGGGTTAGGTAGGATTTAACAGAATGGAGGAATATACCCTCTTTTTTTCTGTACTATCTATCAGGATCACATGGCCTTGTTTTTGAAACTGTCTCCCAACTAATTAGGTAGGAATCACTTTAAATATTAACAGAACTTACATTTAGCTGGTGTTTGCAGTAACGTGAGCAATGAGGAAATAACATTCAGGATACTGTTTGGCATGGAACCAAGGTTTTTAACTACTGTCAAGTGTCTTGCAGGTGGCAAGAGGTATGATCATCAGGATAGTAATAACATTTTCTAAATTTTCTAGAACCTGAATTTTGTTTCCTCTAAAAAATTTTATTGACTGTAATTACTCCAAGGAAAGTTATTACAGTATTTTGATCTAGCTTTCTATTGATAGTAGTAGATTTAACGTAAAAATAAATGAGGTGCATGGTCTGACATTTAAGCTGCTTCTCACTTTTTAAAAAACAAATTTATAAAAAAAAATTCCATTCTTAATTTAGTTCTGGAACAAATTATTTCACATATTAAGAGACGTAATACAGTAATTGGTCAACTTGAACAAAATAAATTACTTTGGTAAGTGTACAACATTTGTGCTTTTTGGATTAAAAGAACTTTTATTTGTAATTATTACCAAATTAATCTTCTGTGCTGCTCTAGTACTGGCACTCTTGATGAATTACTTGATACTTTAAGGTGGTTTTTTTTTTTTCTACTCCACTTCCAGAAGTTGTTCCATTAACATTCTCTATAACCCAAGCTGCTCAGATGCAAGATTGAGTACTGAATTCCAGCAAATAATTAGCGTTTTATTTCTATTTGTTATGAAGTTTGGTTGAAGAAGAAGAAGAAAGGATATACTCTAAAAAACTTTAACAAAGCATGAAACTGCCTCTTTTTCTTGTGAAATCGGTCCTGATTGATAGCTGGTTTTCCCTGTGGCTTCTGACAGTACAAAAATGACTAGATTTATGCATCTCTAGTTCTAGTTGCAGATTAAACAAAGTCAAGAAAAGGCGAAAGGAAAATTAAAAAGTAGTATTCTTAGTTGATTAAAATTAACACTTAGGGGAGTATGCTTCTGAGAGATAGCTGGCTTGGATGTTCACCTATGAAGGGATAAATAGTTATTTAAATAGATAAAAAGTTAAGATGATGAACATTGCATTAAACTTGCAAAGCATTCCTGAACTTACAGTGAATATTAGAAGAGTTTAAAAAGCACCTATGTTTCACTTCCAAGATGAAAAAATCAGATCCTTTCTAGCTTTAAGCTTAAACAAAATGTAGGCCTATAAATACGCTCACCAACTTCAATCTAATTACTCACAAAATGCAACTAAAACTACACCCAAACACTTCAAATTTAGTTACCGCCAAAATTAATGCTGTCTGTGAAATGTCCTACTTCTCTTTTTAGAGCATCAATTACAATCCCAGTCTCTAACTACAGCATTGCTCACTTTACTTCCACAGGTCTATTGTCTCATTCACCACATAGAGGGAATATAAATGAGCCATAGTTCAGTATTTGCTTCTGTCTCCAGTTTCTACAAGTAAAAAACCACCACCTTCTTATAAATATTTACCTTTTGAGCAAAATACAAAATAAGCCCCGGATCAAATAACAAAGTACTGTTTATTTCAAAATTAGTTCAAGAAAACCTGCAAGTCCTCAGGTCCTATATTCTCCTTTCCATTGCTGCATTTCACAGCATCTAAGCCATTTCCAAGACAAAAATCTTGCTGATTTTCAGCCAGGCATTACACCTGAGAGGCAGACCCGAGGGTCTGAGGAACAGCACAGACCAGCCTTGATACCACCTTGCTAAATCAGTGGACGTGATGAGCGGAGACAGCAGGACCGGGGAAGGAAGAGCAGCCCAAGGGAAGGGCCCTGGGAGTGGAGCAGCGATCTCAGTCTCCGGGCTCTCTGCCGGCCTCTCCGGCAACACTGAGTTCAGGCAGCAAGTCCTGGGGTTGCCTGTGAAAGTGGCTGGCCCTGCAAATTGCTCACCGTTGACAAGACGAACATGAAGGAAAGAGGCTCAAGTGAGGAGTATCTGAAGGGAGCATGTCCTTCATCACAGATTGCAAAGAGGTCCTTAGACGTCATGCTACCAAAAGGGTCTGTTCAGCACTTGAAAGTTCTTTCCAAAGAAGCTGAGAGGTTGAACACAATTGCCTTTGCAGTCTCTTAAGTTACAGTAGCAACTCTTTAACAAGCTTCAGCTGGAAGTTTGATTATATATTCTTTCCTTCTCCTTCAGAAACTGGTGAAGTATGGGTTATTTTGCCACAGAAATGCTTCCTTTTTCATGGGAGTTGACTTTGGAGTCTCTTTCACTTCAGAACAGAGGCCAAAGCCATGAGAGCAAAGTTCCATATGACTCCTATGTCTTATTTTCACATGCTTTAGCATTTACTATCTTCCAGCTAGAGAATTTTCAAAGATACTCAAAATTACTTTAAAATCACTAAAAATAAAACTGAAGTGTCTTTAAAAAGATACATAAAGAGCAAAATTTGAAATAAAACTTTTCTATGCCAATCCAACTAGAGAACTGCAAAACATCCTTCAAGCAAACCAACCATGGTTGAACAGAAAGAAATTGTGGTGTCATAAGTTAGGAACTAATAGGTGCATAATCACCACAGCAAGCTAAAGCTGCAAGAAATGAGCTGACTCACTACAGAATAGAGGAGCAGACAGAGGCAAATGAAGTGAGACCCACAGGCTGTCACAATGAAAGTCCATGACCTCCTTGATGTTCTTAGCATCTGTTTGGTCAGCCCCATTATCAAAATCCCAGTTCCTTCCTTCCTTCCTTTGACAACCTGTTATGCTCCAGCTGATGGCTAGGGTTGAAGTCAGAAACTGGCAATGGCAGATGGAATCTACGCTTCCTTTTCTACTGGCTCTCAAAACTTGGAGACAAAAATTAGTTCCTTTCCACTCACCTGGAAAGGAGTGATAATGGATTAATGGTCTATAAAAAATGGCAAACTCCTCCTAAAAAAGGTTTGCATATCTATCCATCTTTTTGCGGGGGGCACACACACAAAGAGTAAATGTTTAGCCAAACCTTCCCAATTTGGCTAGTAAATTTATCTAATTGCACAATCAAACAATGTAAAGTTTGTTTGTCATGCTTATTACTACACTTTATTATGTTGAAGACATCTTTAAAAAGTTCAGGGTGCATTTGTGAAGCTCAACAAATGCATAGTTGTGCTCCATTTCCTTTTAAAGGAGACAGTTGATTTTCATCTCATATTGCCACTCCATCTACAGTAAATACAAGAGGGAAAAAAAAGTTTGCTCTGAATGACCAATTTCTAGATGCAGAGGAAGAACATCCCTCAGCTGGAGTTCACATCTCGTGGGCACTGCCGAGTCTCCAGTAGCTCACCCCTCCCAGTGGCCAGGGCAGATGGCTACATATGGAAGTTCCTCCTATTGCCAGGAGTGGATCTGTTCTTGACATGCCTTTCCCCTTCTTTGTTCACACTTTGAAATGATAAACACTCTTCAGAGACTGCTGGCAGAGGGGAGAAGGAGCAGACAGAAGGAATACAAAAGCAGCAATACAGTGCAAAGCATTGAATGTAAGCCAGTGGCAGAGCAGAGCAATTGGCACGTGTTGAGTATGTACCTATCTTTTGTAGCTAGAGACACAAAGTCTTCCTTCTTCCTTATGCAAGGATGAACAAAGGAACACACGTCCTTGAAATAAGGATGCTTGATAGAGAAGAGTAAGTTCAAGTGATAAACTTGGATGAAGAACTTAAAGTCTTCTGGCACTTTTTAATAAATTTTCTACAGTCGCTAAGAATACCAAGCTAAATAAATAAAAAAGCATAACCCCAAAATGCCCCCCAAAACCCCAAAATACAGGAGCGGTTTCTTTAAGTTTTCAGTTCCAAAACTTTCTTTCTCTCCAGTCCAGCTCCCAGTTGTAAGGCAGATAAATTAAAATGTTAACTGAAACATGCAACCTCTGTCAAGGAAAGTTTACTGACGTAAGTGGGAAAATATGAAGTCTATCAGATGGAGGGAGGGTGGGGAGGAAGTCAGTGGCTCCTTTAGCCTAGTAAGACAAGTACTGTGGAAAAATAAAATTTATCTCTAGAAACACATGAAGATGAAATTACTTGGAAAAGAAAAAGCTACTTAATTGATAGGACACAAAGTAAACAGTTATAAATTGTCTGTTAATTAATTTAGGATTAATTAGGAAACAAGTTCTAACTATCACAGTAGCAAGATTTCAGAACAACTTTACAATGGGATTTTTTTTTGCCTGTGTTGCTTCTAGCTAATTTTACAGTGAAGTGTGAATCATTTATGAAATGGAGGATATGTGCTGACTGCTTGCAAGAGTAGCAGACTTCACCCAGTGACTTAGGAAGTGTCTCAGAATCCGGTTTGTCTAACAGGAAGAAAAATAAGAAGAAAAAAATGAGATGCAAGCTCTGGCTATCTAGAAATGATGCACATCACTTCTACAGATAGAATTGCTCATTTAAAATATGTGCAGGAAAACATTTCCCCCAAATGAGTTCTCTGCAACCATCGTGAATTCTTTAAGCTGCCAACTTTTACCTATCTTGCTTGACAAACAACTTGAAAAATCTTCCTGTCTTTCTTCTCTGCCTTGGCTTTGGCCTAAAGTCACTGAATAATAATGCCACAAAACTGTTTTCAGGGACTGGAAAGCAGTCGGAAAATATAAACAGGCAGTAGACAGTCTACTGTTTTTCTCAAGTTACATATTAATTTCTTCCTGTTGTAGTCCTATTAAAGCCAGCTGCTCTACTTACAAAACAAATTCTTGTGACTAAAGCTGGCATAAACTGACCAAGTACAATACACAGGAACCATAAATGTCATGAAGGTAAACACGTAGGTTAGTCAAATATTTATAAAATTTTCAAGCCAGGTACAATATTGATATAATCAATTTTTTTTACTGGTTGGTAACAGCTAATACAGGGACTGTTAGCTAGTATTTTGCCATGACTGCAGTTCATCCATGCCTCAAGCTCCATTCATCCCATTGATTTCAGGTAGGATTATCTACAAAGAACTATATTTACCTAAATGCTACACTAGCAAAGAAATAAATGGAAGACAATCCTCTTTTATTCCCGACACATCTGTTTCTCCAGCCACACAGTAATGGAGAATGTGCTTTGCCTAAGGCAACTCTTTCACTGTCATTTGCAAAACTAGTGAGTAGAAAGACGGGTATGGATGTTACAGCAGTCCAGTGCATGAAACTATTAAGTTTCGTCTTTAATTAAGGCCTTTTTTGTTATGTTTTTTTTAAGTAAGCCATTTAGCTACTCAGCCAAATGAATGCTAACCTTTTGTAAGAGTCTACAACTAGGTTTCATCAACAAGAAAGTCAATCATTAAGAAACAGTACAAACAGGGAACATGTTTAATGCTTTCCAATAACATCCTGTTAGGAAATATGTAAACGGAACATAAATCCTACTTCTTTTAATCAATAAGAACCAAAAAATACCAGTAGGCACTAACACAGAATGACCGTTCCCTCTGCATGTCGTGGTTTAATGCCAGTGAGCAACTAACACCACGCAGCCACTCACCCCTTCCCCCCCCAAGTGGGATGGGGGAGAAAATTGGGGAAAAAAAAAGTAAAACTCGTGGGTTGAGATAAGAACAGTTTAAGAGAACAGAAAAGAAGAAAGTAGTTATAACAACACTAATAAAATGACAGCAGTAATGATAAAAGGATTGGAATATACAAATGGTGCACAGAGCAATTGCTCACCACG
>JANZLQ010000065.1:8234294-8245483 GCA_026212715.1 Elanus axillaris | reverse complement strand
ATAAAACGTTACTGGACTTCTAACCAACTCTTACTGAAGAATAACTGAGCTTTAACTTCTGTTGGATTTGGTTATTTGTGCATCTGTAACATGCAGTCAAAACTCTGTCATGTTCTTCCAGATCTAGGGCAGAGCTTTCCAAATGCTAGCAAAAGGGTGGAAAAATACAGTTCTGTTCTCTTCTCCGTTACTGGGGCAGTTTGGTTGGGATTACTACCATTTCAGCACCATAACAACTCTCACAACCCTTGTTTCCTTGACTAAGGGAGGGCTGCCATAGGGATGAGAAGTAGCATTGCTCCTGTCTTTCTCCCTCCTCTGAACACTGGCCAGTGGCATGCTGTGCCAGCAGTCCTCAAACAAGACGTCCATCCCCCTCATGTGCCCCAGCAGTCAACATAGCTTGAGAGCTGGACAGAATTTCTCACAACAGGGGCCTTTTATGAAACTGAATGGCAGGGTCCAACAATTATTTTCCTGATTTTATAAAATGGAGAAAATTTATGTCAGGACTATGGACCACCACAGTTTCAAATACTGAGACATGTAATTGAATAGTTAGGTCACTGAATGCATTTCAGCTCTCAGTCTTATTTACGAAAACATCTGTACTTCATACAGGCCCTACAAAGAGTCCCAGAGCAGAGCTCTGCACTGCTGGACACCACCCATCACCTAAGGGACCTTTGGGTGCTACCTCAAGAGCTGGTCTCACAATACAGCAAGATCTTATGCAGACAGCTTTGGTTACAGCAAGACACAAATTTCAGCTGCTATCTTTGACAGAGGAAGAACAAGCTGGCAAAGCAGAGATTAATTCCAAACAGGTTTGCAACAAGTTTGCATTCACAGCTGAGAAAAAATAATCAAGTACTTAGACAGCAGACGACACATCCTCTTTGCTTTTTAACCTGACATCCTGCATTATAAAAACTTCTGGGCTATCAAGGAAGAGGAACCCTAACCTTGACTCATTTCCTACCACATGAAGTGGTGCAGCAACTCTGGGGCCAGTTCAAACACAGTTCAACATAGGTTTGCAGGTGAGCCAGCTTTTAGTGCTATTCGTCTCTGATAGCTCAGCAAAGGAGATTTTTGTGGCAGCACCCTTAAAAGGCAGAAGCAGAAGGAACACAATTTCAGATGTTATATTGGCCAGCAACAACAGACAAGGAAGAACTTTGCTCATATTGATTTTTACCCAAGGATGTAGAGTTAAACTTTGCATATAAAACACTTCTGCAATCCCAGACTGTACAGAAGTAAAATTTCAGCTACTATTGAAGACTTTATGTGACAGAAACCTAAAAAAATCCATATTTATTGAAATAATACCCAAGTTTGCCAGAGTAAAGTTTATGGAAATTCATACTTTACATTTATTCCAAGAAATTAAATTATTTGAATAATAAACTTGCACACACAGCCCTATATCAGTAAAGACAAAATGAGATATTTTGGGAGAGAAGCAAGGGGATGGCTCTTTGGTAGAAATTTATCCTTTATAGGGCATTGTATACTCCAAAAATACAATATTTAAAGTAACTAGTATAGTTATAAAGGAATATTCAATATTAATGTCAGATTGAGAACATCCTTAAAATCGTCTGAGAAAGTCAAGGTAATGTAGATTACTAATACAGGTGACAAAACAATACTCTAAGCACAGCTAGCCCTAAATAGAAGTGAAATAATGTATGCAAAACTATCTTTTGGCTGATAAGCAATTTTACTTTAGTAATTAAATAGAAGCAATTGGAAACAATACAAAAAAACCCGTGAGCTTTAGGTAACAATCATAAGGCAACAAAGACTGAAAAGCCAAACCAAACTAAAAGTAGTTTGTTTTTAATCTACTGAACATTGCCTAGTTTGGAAGAACAACTGTTTTTCTGCAGCTCTGTCCTTGGTACTTCACAGTATTAAAATATATGGATTCCTCAGTTTTAAAAAAAAAGCAGTATAGAAAGAAATCTCAGTTTATGCTGATTTACTACCCTATGAAATCTAGCTGAAATCAGCAGTGCTACATAGTTCTGAGAAGTTGGCTTTGAGATTTATTTGTAAAAATTACCTGCAGTGTAGTATCAAGATGTCAGAGAACTTATTTATAGGAGGCCCCTTTATATGTATTTTTGAAGTACAAACTACCTTACTAAAGTCATATTGTAATACAGTCTCCATTTACAGTATAAATCAACAACTGAAATCCTTTCTGCACTAAAATTCCTATGACAATCTCAAATGCTTTCAGAGTTTCCAGGAATTTACCCTCTGAGTTTTTCATGAGAGTTTCAGGTCAGGCTGGGTCACAAGCTATCCTGAAGTATAAGGTATGCATAGGTTTTACTTATATGTATTTGGACCTAACAAAATGTCAACAGAACAAACCCATTTTAACCCATATCTAAAGTAGTGATGAACCACCAATCCAATATTAATGTTAGTAAGAGCTTCTTTTTCCTTTTTTCCCCTCTTTTTAAAAAATAAAAATAATAATAAAAAATTTTCTATTGGTCTCTAAAAATTTAGCAATTTATTTAAGGTTATAGAATTGACACATTTGAACACTATGGGAAATTACATGTTCAGAATCAGACAAACTTTCAGATGGAGATCAGGTAATTACGTGATCTAAATTAATGCAGTTTAAATTGTCCCAAATGGCAAAAGCAGCTGCAACTCAGAGCCATAAAGTGTAACAGTAAGAAAATAAAAATATGCCACTGAAATCAGCCATTCATCTCATCTGTTAAATCCTCTAGATTTTAATGCATTAATAGCCAACTGCTAAGCCAACCTCACATTTTAGATCCTTGAAAAAGAAGGAAAGAGAGATCATCAAATGCTTACTACATAATGTAGTTTCTCTCTTTGATGGTGACCCATTAAAAATTTTGAGTTAATCTTTAATAATTTGTTCCTTGATCAGAGAGCACTTAGATTTGTTATTGCTATGTGTGAACACTGGGCTGCATCTGACAATTAATTTTTATCAAATACTGAGGCACAAGTGCCAAGAAACCATAAAGAGCATGTGAAACTATAATGTACTTAGGATAAATTGTGGCCAAAATACAGTAATTAGAAATGACTGTAAGGGTGGGTTTTTTTTCTAAAGTTCTACTAAATGACTGTTCCAGTTTCAAAGGCACACACTAAAAAACAGAAACAGCAAATCTAACTGGCCTCTTGTAAGCACATATAAGACACATACTTCCATTACAGTATTTTTTGTAAAAGTCTCCCAAAGAACTGCATGCCAAAGATGGGCTGAACTTGCAAGGGAGCTCTTCAGAGTTTATGCTTAAAATAATCAATTCATTTGTGGTCTCCTAATATCAAAGCCTACTCCCTTCAGCACCTAGTTTTCATGCTGGATATGGAAGTATCCCACACAGCGAAAGATTACAAAACAAAAAAAAGGTGCAAGATCTTTAAATTTCTACTGAATAACTAATGGTTTTATGAAGCTTGGAAAAAAAAAAAGAAAAGATTCAATTGCATTCAAGATAGTAATAAAAAGGTCAAGAATTAGAGATCCTTTTTGCATATGCCTATATATACACATACTACATAGCAAACACTTCTCTCTGAACATACTTCCTTTACTTTCACAGGTATATGTAAGATATCTTCACGCCCTATATATTCCGAGCAGCATTTCAGTTAAATTCCTTTCATACAAGTTCAGTAGAATTCCAAGAAATGTTCTGTTCAACAGAAATGAAGGTATGTAGGCACATATTTTGTATATCAATGGAAAGCTAGATGATTATCAGATTGTTCTGAGAACAGCAAAACTACTGAATTCTGATTTCTTTTATATCCCTGTCTTTATCGCCCTTTCCTCTTCTTACCCTGGTATTAACTTCAGTTTCCCTCTATGACACAGTGAGTAAGAGACGAAAGTACTGTACAGACATACAAAAAATTTTAATAGTTATAATTTTCATCTCCAAAATGAATGGCATATGAGAAATTTAGGAGTATCAGTCTTGTCACTTTTTTTCCTATATTCTTCTGCTGGGTTCAGAAGTTATTTTTTAAATGTGAGCAGGAGGAGTTTCTTCTTAGAAATATGCTTTCTGCACTCTCCACTGCCTAACAGAGACAAAAAAATTATGTGCATACGTGTATGTGTGTAATTGCATGACTATTAAAAACATACATATTTTGAGATATTAATTTGATTTTGGAACAGAAAGTCTATCCCTAAATTATTTTGAGTTTCCAGTATGTGTAACTGTAAGGCAAATTAATGAAATGGGCAACTTATTTCTTGTTAAACAAGGAAAAAAGCAGAAAAAGTCTGTTACGGTAAACTTCATTTTCAGATATAAGCAACCATTTTAAACTAGGCTTACAGGCAGAACTTTGTTTGTTTGTTTATTTCAAAAGCCTTACTATATGCATTTAGTTTGTGCACGCAGTGCTCCTCTCGTGCGCATCCTTTTCTACCGCCCACGGGACATTATTTTCACGCTCCTACCTAACGCACGGCAGTCACCTGGACTTTGTTGTGCACACACATCATGAAACAAGAGCGGACGGCTATCGAAGGTGATGAGCCCGTGTCTCTCGCAGCAGAGCCCCGCTGCAGGCGCTCGGCCTGGGTGGGCGAGGGCAGGAGGGGAAGGAAGGACGAGCGCCAGCACTCCGAGCAGCGCTCGGCACGCAACACCATCGCGCCTCAGTGAGAAGCTTAGCGCAACGCTAGGTTCCGTGTTCATGATTTGGTACGTTAATGAGTTGGGAAATCTTTTTTCCTGCTGTATAATTATTTTGAGGCTCATGGTATTTATTCTCTTACCCACCTACAATAGGATTCTAGCAATTAAACTTTCTTGAACCTATGCTGCTCTAAAGTCAGTCACAGGAGAAAAGTAATTTGCTGTTTTAACATTTCAGGGCTCTGGAGCTAACTGAGCTATTGGCTTATGCTAGAAGTGCTTAAACCCACTGCCCCCACCAAGTGTTACACAGACTCAAAAAGTAAGTCTAAATAATACCTCTATGTTTCAGCTGAGTCAGAAACAGATGCTACTGTTGCCAGCTCATCTATCTGGACTTTATTCAGCGTGAGGGTTTTTTTCTTCTTTTAAAGCAAACAGATTTGTAAGTTTACCTTTTCTATACCCAATACGAGAATATACGATAATGTTGACCAAGAAAAGCTCCTGTCCACTCCATAGTTTAAGGAGCACGATTAATGAAACGACTATTACAAAGCAAGAGCTAACATCATCTCCATTACCAGCAAGTAAATCAATAGCTCCATTCACAACAGGCTTCACAGATGATCCAACCCCAGGAAAGCCACGCATACTTACAAATTATAAAGCATATCAGCCATGTTGCTGCGGTAGTACAAGGCATTTCTATAGGCGCTTTCAGCTTCAGAAATCTTGCTCTGGCTCTTGAGGACATTTCCAAGGTTACCCCATGCTGTCAAGAGGAGAAAACAGTATTCAGAAAGAGCTGCAATCCAATTACACGACAGAGTATCCAAGTATCAGGAAGTTCCTCAGGGAGACAAACCCCACAAAGAAACTATTTTTATGGAAGGGGAGGTTGGTTGTTTTTTCCTCCCAGTTCTCTGGATCTCTGCATCTTACTGTGAGACTCACATTTCATAGCGGTGATTTGCATACATTCTGCATACATATAGCTTTTGGGTGGGAAAAGGCTCTTTAAGAACAAATGTGACTCTATGCTTTATAAAGTACTATAGCAAAGGGAAAGGATGTTTTTTTTTTATATGGTCTCCAAATAAAAATCCCCAGTGTAAAATGTGGAGCGGGGGCATATTCACAGTTTTAGCTTTCTTTTAAGCCTATCTACTCTAAACAGCAAGAAATTTTCCCAGAGTAGACACCGCTCTCACTGAAGTATGAAAATTGACAAATGACGCAGGAATTGGAAGAATAGTTAGGTAAGTAACCAGGATTAAAAGTATGCTATATAGTTATAAACATACTACACAGAACACTAAAATGCATTTTTTCTACTTAGAAAACATGTGGTTCCTTTACACACAATTTATTATGTTATACAACGTGCTTTTATATCCCATCTATAAAGGGCTTGAAGTAAAAAAAATATTTAAGACTCCACATGTGTTCCCTTTGCAGTTTTGTTGAGTGGCATGAAAACTGTACTTACAAAAGAAACTGGAACCAACATTTTATAGAAAACACAGCCCATGTTATTCACAATTTAGGAAGCTAATTTAACTGGCATTGTAATTACAGTCTATGTGTATACATGAAAAAAACACATTATGCTTATAAATACATCAAAGTTGTTTCATAAAACAGTTCTACTTTCACAAGTATTTTTTTATGAGTAAGAATAATGGAAAGATGATGCATGTCCTTTCCACCAAACACACAATATATGGCAAACTATTCTTCCCTCCAGATGCACTAACAATAAACATTAGCTCAAGTAGCAGTCAAACTTTGCTTCTTCCGTTACCAAAGCCCTTTTTTTACGGGGAATTTGTCTTTTACAGGAATCAATCTTGAGTAATGCAAACTTTCAATGTAGTTTTAATGTAACACTGCTAAATAGATTGATAATTATTTCAGATACATCCTTAGAAACAACATTGCTTTCAGGCTGCTGTGGTTTGCTGCAGAAGCATCCTGCCACAGGGATGGAAACAACAGCAAACACAGCATTTTTCTCTGAGCAGAATAAACTAATCATTGACAGGGAAAAAATGATGGAATCCATTCAGGATTCACAAAAAATAATGTCATCCAACTGTGTACAACATATTTTGTAAAGACAAAGAAAAAAATACAGCATTTCCATGAGAAAAGAAGCTATCACTTTGGTGAGTCACTTCATTTTAACCTAGTGTTTCATAAGATGAGAAATAATTCAGAAGTTATTTATCACTAAATTGACAAAAGTCACAAAAATGTTCCATCATTCTCTTGTTTAATAAAATAAAGCTGCTAAAATATTCTCAGGTTTACTCAATTTTTACACTCTTTGCTAGCATATACACAGAATTCTGAATTTATTTCTCCATTATGGCTACTATTCTTTTTTACATGTAGAAAACATTTTGGAAGCAGCAATTAAGGTGACTAGCCAGCTCATAAGCATTAACACCTCTAAAATAAACAGATTCTTGTTTTTTTTAAGACTCATTTGTGAAAACTCACTCTGATGTTGATGTTGCTTCTGCAGTACGTGACCATCCAATTTCCTGTAGTTGTATGTTCCACACAATCTGTAGCTACTTTTGTTTTCACTCTGCTCTCCCATAACAGAGCATTATATCAAATGACCATTTGGACTACTGATTACAATTTCCTGCTATACAGTTACTTGCTCCCAACTACTCTGAAGTTCAGCAGATGAAAGGATCTACAGAAGAATGATTTGGTTCATCTCATCTGTTAGACTGGAAAACTCTGTTAACACTGTTAAATGTAATAGTTTCTCCTCTACGCTTCATTTCATGCTGTACGCTCTATTATTTATCTGAGTTAATATAATTTTAAGGCAATACTTTATTTTACATTCTGCAAAATAATCTGTGTCAAGTTTTTAATAGCAATCAATATTTAATCTGCATTATTTTATTTGAAATGTATTCCATTTAGACTTTTGTCTAAACTCGTAAAAGTGTGAATGATTAATTTAACTTAATGTGATATACTAGGAGAAGTGATAGAAACAGAAAATAGCAAACATAAAACACAATATTCTCACAATTTATCATTAAAAGAAACACGACAACCAGGGTCTCTTTACGTCTTCAAACTATAAAAGCTTAGTATAAGTCTTCACATCTATTTAAATACAGAATTAGTTAAGACAAATGACCTAGCTCTGGCTGGAGATGAAGATACATGGAACATTTTGTAGAATAAATGCTTATTTGTAGAGATCATACCCATAGCCCTAGAAGTTACAAACAGCTATTATCTGCAGCAACCACATCCTCCTGGTTGTTGGTATGCAAGGGAGAGAAAAAGAGGATAGTCTACATGGAAAAGAGGCTACATCAGCTACTCAAGGAACATCACTCCTGTTTTGTCTTCAGTAGTGCAACTAATGTTAGGAAAAACGAAGAATTTCAATTATTAACTACATCTCTGGCACCTAATTTCTCAATCTGTATCTCAAGACAAATTTCTCCTGCAAAATGTAACATTGTTTCAACTATATGCCATTCAGAAGCAGAAACAAAATTATACCTGAATGAAGCCACATCTCCATTAAAAACGGACCCTATCTCTCCAACTAAATTTCAGCACTCAACTGTTTTCCATCTGTACGTGGTGACAAATTAAAAATTAATATTCTCAAAAGAAAAAGGAACTAGGTCAGTAATTCTGGAATTTAAAATGGATTTTTATTCCACTTATTTTTTATATATATTTTTCAACCAAAATCTGTAATACCTGAAATTGCAAAAGGGAACATTTAGTATTCAGAAGATGCCCAAGTATATATATACCACAATTTAATCTTTAATTACAAATTCAATTTTTTCCTTATTGGAGACCGTATTCAGCACAAGAGAAAAAGCAAGCTGTGAATGAAACAGCTTTGTAATATTTACTTTTTGCTTGCTGCTTAATTCCCTGTGCACCAACAACGAGACCAAAACAGTCCCAGGTTTTTTCAAAATAATACTCCATCATAGCATGGGAACAAAGGTAACATTCACATACCTCACACACCTGCAGAATAGTCAGTCCATTCAAACTTTACTTCATTGCCTACTTTTCCACAGTAGAATATAAAAGGGCATGTATCCTATGCCAATTATAAACTGAAAAATATCCTAATGCTTGAGAGTTCCTACACTAGTTACAAATCTTCGCAGGAATATGGAACATTTTAAAGGGGTTTTGTTGCTTTTGTTGTTTTTAAATAAGAAGTGGGGAAAATTATGTAGCACTAGGCAGGAAAATAAACAATTGTTTAAGTGTTATCATTTGATCATATCAAACTAGATTTCTATTAAACTTTAAAGATGGCATTTATGCCACCTTGCAGTGAGGGTAGGTCAAGTTCTCAGGCAATTTATTGCTTTCAAAATGAAAATGAGTATGACAAATTTCAGCTTCAAATTTAACATGATTAATGTCTCGACTGTCTCATTGAAACTGAGGATTAAGATTTAACAAGCCTGAATAATACCAGCTTGGCATATTAAACCTTCTCTAAGCACCTTCATGCTGGAAGGGAGCAAGACAAAGAACAGTGAAGCAGGAACAATGTTGTCCAATCTAATATGCCTGGATGCAAGAAGCACATCTTACTAAAGAGAACAGTTGAACTTTCAGCTTGCAATTGAATTGTGAAAACAAATGAGAAATGGCAATGAAAGTGTGCAAATATCTTCATTTAAATAAATCTTTCCTCTGCTACTGAATCAAACATCACATTGTGCTATTCAGTGGAATGGAAATAACAAAGCAACAAAGTTTCAGAGAAAAGCACTCAGGAAGTGTAAAAGCATGTAAGTTGATTACTTGATCCAAAAGTTTGCTTTAAATAAAAAAATTTAAAAATCACAAATCATTAACAAAGATAACCCAAAGTATTAAGGGAGAATTCTCCTTCCTACCTGTCACCCCCTTACATAATCCACGAAAAATGAGACAATAATAAAATCTATTTGGAAACTCATAACCTATTAACATATCTGCTATCAAAACACCTCTGCTGAAGCATGGAAAAGAAAAAAATCCAACTAAAATCCCCTATTAAATTACTGAAATACAACCTGGTAAACTTTTAAAAATAATATAGCAAAGAAAAGGAAAATGCTGTCTTTCCCAGCATGTTATGCCAGGGGGCAAACACTCCCTTTTGTAAACCTTACTAGGAGCAAACATACTTCAAAACTAATCAAATAAAATGCAGGACTTAAAGTTAAAAAAACTGATACACAACATTCACAATTCACATCAACAAATTACTGAAGTTTTGTAATACTCAAACTAGTTTTGTAATGCTCTCAAACTATCAGACTTATTCACAAAATAAAAGTTAAAAAACAAATAGATGAATGCATTAAAAAATGCAAACTAGATTAAAAATGCAAACTAGATTATTACTTGAGTGAAACAAACTACTTGAACAAAGACTGAAGTCATTTGTAATCAACTTGTCCTCAGTTCCAAACTAACAACTTTAGGTCACAGAAAAACGCACATCAAGCTGAGAAAACTTCTATGGAGCTTTACAGGTATTTGTGCATTATCTACTATTCTTTAGCTTGTGAAATTAATAACAGCAGTTCCAGGTTGCATTTCCTCTCTTTACAATCCTTCTGCACTTCTCCTGACTCATCTATGAAAAAGAGATGAATGCATATCAATTACTTATTTTTTCATAAACAGAGTTCAGGGATGAAGAGATGCTGGTCCAGAAAAAAAAGCCTTCGATTTTTTTTTATTGCAGTGACATCTGGTTTTGGAAGTTCTGCAAGAGGTCTGTTGTTCTCTATTATCAGAATTGCATTTATGCTCCCATGTAACAGCCATGAAAAAGATGCTCCTGGGCAACATTTATGATAAGGGACACTAACACAAGAATCTCAATACAGCAGGAGTTCAGAAGCTGAATCCTTGATTGTAAAAAAACACTAGCACAGCACAAAATCCAAATCTGATATTTGAACAAATAAACCATTTGAGAGCTGCAACAACTTCTTTAGTAATGTAAATATTTGCATGATCCCATCACAGAGGGGGACAGGATAAGTAATTTAAAAAAAATAAATCTGTCGTGCTTCAACATAAAAAAAAAAAGTTTATAAATTTCCTTAACGTTCAATTTCAGGAGAGAAACAGCATTTGACTTTCTTTGTTAATTCTAAGTAGTAATGATCTCTGTCTTCCCTTTTGGAAAGAAAGCCTACCTCCCTGTAGTGGTTTAACCCCAGCCAGCAACTGGGCACCATGCTGCTGTTCGCTCACTCCCCCCGCAGTGGGATGGGGAGAATCAGAAAAAAAGTAAAACTCGTGGGTTGAGATAAAAACAACTTAATAACTAAAGTAAAATAAAATGTAGTAGTAGTAATAATAATAATGAAAAGGAATATAATAAAATAATTTATAATATATCAAACCAAGAAAGACAAGTGATGCACAATGCAATTGCTCACCACCCGCGGACCGATGCCCGAGCAGCGATCTGCTCCTCCC
>JANZLQ010000065.1:8223672-8234123 GCA_026212715.1 Elanus axillaris | reverse complement strand
AACATTCTTCTCACACTAAATCCAAAACACACTGTACCAGCTACTAAGAAGAAAATTAACTCTGTCCCAGCCAAAACCAGCACACTCCCACACAGGGCAAAGGACAAGAGAGGGGAGCAAGTACGACTAAGAACATAACAACCAACCCACTTTGACTTATGTAAAACCCCTTAAAGAGCAAAGATGTGCAATTTTGAAAATATTCTGCAATTCCAAAACTATGTGAAAAGATTGTAAGAGAAAATATTTTTTAATCTAACTCCTAAAGGTCATTTTGTTTGTTGAATATAACAGGCTTTTATCTGACAGGCTTTTGAAGAGTATTTTTTTATTTCCTCTCCCTCCAAATAAAAAAATGGGAGGAGGGAGGTATCATTGTGCCTCTGCCAAAAATGAAGTGGAAAGAGAACTATGGCGATTATCAACAGAATTATCAACACTTCAGAGGCGCTTTTACTTTGTGGAAATAATGTTGACTGGTATCAAAACCCTCATCAGGCTGATAAATAGTGCAGCTCCTCTATATTCCTCTACTACTTTACACCTAAACCATTAGTACTCTGAAATTCATGAGAAAGTTATTTCTGCTCACCTGCTTACTTTGCAAACATTAGATTTTAAAACACATCAAAGATGATTAAGCACGTGGGCCCAACAGATGCTGTAAAGGTCCAAAGAAGCATCCTTCTCAAAACCTGGTGAAATTCCTAGCCTAATGGTAAGACATTTATTTGGATGATAACTCAAGAGTGAGAATTCTAATTTTTACTTTTTTTTTAAACACTTCCTTCTGTTTCCAACACTTTCCAAAAGGATATTCCCTTTGCTTCTCTTCCCTTCCAAGACTTACAAGCCAATTAAAAGTAATATATGCATATTTTATATAAATCAATTCTTCAGTACAGCACACTAATAATCTCCTTTTGGTCACAGCATCAATATTTGAAATTTGCATTACAGTTGGTGCAAAGCTTTATGTTTTCCCTCCTTACAAACTTGTTGAGTAAGAAAATCAGAGGGAAACAGGTTAGAACAGTATGACAAAATTTAAAACATTACAAGTAAGAAACAGTACTAATTATACTTCCCACTTTGAACTGTTGTGATGTTTTCCAAGAATTTACATCACAGTATGACTTATTTTAAGTGTGTTTGGTTTTTTTTCTGAAATTAGTTACTTAAGTTGTTACCAGTGTAATGGAGTCATATCTGAAAGAACTAAAATAACTTTACAGAAAACTAGGAGTTTTTACTACTTTCCAGGTGGTGCTTCTGATATAGTGACAAAAATAGCATGGGGAAGATGCCTTTGGCCTTGACCAAACTGTGTGTATTAAAGGGTGTCAGTTTATATGGAGCTGTCACCATAAAAGGTTTGATGAATGCTAAATTAACTTCTAAAAGTTTGGTGCATAATATAAAACCAAAACCAAAACGAAATAACCTCTTCTCTTTTGCTATTAACTTTTACGTGGACTTAATTCCTGGGGCGTGATAATCCAGGTTTCCATTTTAGGACAACTATTTTTTTTTTTTCTTCTTTTTACCATCTGTTCTTAACACTTTTTCATTTTGCACTATAAATTACTACTTTACAGCTATCAGAATGAAAGTCATTAATTTACAAGCATTCACATTGCCACCTCACCCTGCAGCAGTGTCACCACAATGTAGACAGAATCAATGCAGCAGCATGTTGTGAATCTCTCAGCTCTATGGTCAAGGAGAGCAAACAGAACATTGAATATTTTTGGAACTTTCACGAAGTATGTTTTTCTATTCATTCTTAGGACCTAAACTGAATATTTTGAGATCAGATATTTAGATATATTCTAGATCAAAACCAAATTGTTTGCTCTACCACCTATCTGAAGCTCCACATTAACAGCTGAAAGCCATGTATTGCCCTCATAGAGCACTGGACCACTGTTTAGGTTACAGACTATTCAAAAATCAGAGAATTTTGTGAAACAATGCTTACTGCAGAGGGTGCCACAGTAAAAATAAACTTAATGTTTTATGTGGCTTGCATAGGAAAAAGATTTATTTTTCTTCCGTTCAAGTTTGTACCTTTCAAACAGATACAATCCTGTCATCAGATTCAGCTCCTGCCTGCTGAAATTACAGGTGCTAAAATGGGAATTAAGAGGCATATTCTGTTCCCAGCTCTGTCGCTGGTCTGTTCTTCAGATCTGTTGTTTAGGAGGCTTCACCTCCTGATGTCTTTCTATTCATATTCTTGACATTTGTTACTCATCCATTAATTGCAAGTTTTTTCTGCCAAGGATTGTATCTCACTATGGCTTTGCACAATGCCTACTATAGCAATGAAGCTAGACACTAACGGAACATAAATGCATGATAACCTCTGGTGGAATGAAGTAAAGGAAGCAGAGACAAGGAAGTGTTTTTGCAATACAGAAGAGAGGTGTAAGGAACATTTCCCCATATAATATTCTCACAAAATGACGGCCAAGAAAAGTAAGTTAGTTACAGTTTAAACATTGTAGGAACACTGATAATTAATCTATGTTCTTGACTTCTGTTAAAGGGTCATCCTTCCTAAAACACAATTCAAAGCAGACAAAGCTTGCGTTTGGCTAAAATAAAAATTACAACAAAAAAAGCTGTAAAATCTGACATTCCTTTGAGTCTTCTGAGGACTTATGAGCACGGTCTACTTCATAAGAAATAAGTTAAAACATTAAGATCAATGTTTGTAAATGGAAAATTCACCCTACTGGAAAAAAAAAAAAAAAAAAAAAAAAGACTTAGATTTGCAACAGAGGTCAACAAGTTTCCAATAACCAAATATTCTGAATTACCTTTACTGGATAACACATGAAGAAAGAGCACAGCGCTAGTTATATCATTCACATTTGAAAGGTTATAAACATATCTATAAAGAACAACACCTTTTCCTCCATGTTGAAAGGTTAGATTCGTCAGGAGCTTACGGCATTTTCCTTTCAAGGGTACAACTTGATAAAGCAGAGTGCTGCTCCAGTCTTTAGCATTCACATTTCATCAGGCAATCACTTTGTTCTAGAGGGGGAAAAGAGTCTCACGAATGGAGGCATGATAGGTTTCCCCAATAAAAATTCTGAAAGCTCAGTTGCACGTGCAAAAAAAAAGGCAATGAAGAGAGCTCAACATTTTAAATAGCTTTCTACAATATAGACCCACTATCTCTCACAAGGATCTTCAGAAGATTAATTAGATCACATTTGTTAAATGGTTTGAGAACAGAAAAGTTCATGTAAATGCTAAAGGTTACTACTTTGAAAGTGAAACAAATTTTGCGTAAGTTCTGCATTATGGTTTGTACAAGGTATTTATATTTTTCCTATTATTCCAAAGAAATAATGATTTTTTTTCCAAATATGTTGTAAATTCATTCATATAATTTGCAATAATTTTCCTCTAAAAACTTCACTTTTTAATAGACACATTTTGATCAAGTTACCTCATTTTGTTAACTCAACAGCAAAACTGCTCAGTTCCTTGTTTCCTAAAGGGATAAATGGTTTCTATACACCCATAATTTATGAGTTTAATCTACTTTATATATTGATTTTTTTTATATCAGTGGGTATGTGGTAATGTTGAGACAGACTGTATTAGAGATTTACCACCTCCTAACTTTTATATATTATTCTTCTTTTCATTAAGAGTGTTATTTATATTGTTTGTTCAACACTTTGTTTGCTGATTAATTCCAAGGCTTTTGGAATGACAGCAGGTGAAAGAAAAACATAATTGAAAACTATGCAGAGCTCTGAAACCTATCCAACACCATGTCAGCATGGGTACTGAACCAACTGACTTTTGGCAGGCAGTGCTTCAGTTTTGTTTCTTAGTTTTGAAACCCTGACGCAAATGGGTATGAATTCATGACACTCTCTGCTATGCTCAGCATCACTGCCTGATATACCTGCTCCACTTGCTATGTCACAGAAAATTAACTTTTCCTCCTCAAAGGATAACACAGTGGTTCGGTCAGCTTAATGAACCTGAGAGATGAGACTGAGCAGCTGGTAAAGCATTCTTAGACTTCACCGTTTACTCTTTGGTCTAGAGTATGGATTCCTCGTTCTGCCTAGACATACTTGCAGGTTTTGGTAATCCAATTAGCTTTAATGAACCTAATCTCAAGTGTGTGAGAGGCCCACAGTCTAGCTGAATAGTAAATATCACATTAACAGAGTCTTTTGTGAGCACCCAGAGCCAAAGAAAAATGATAGATATACTCACATACTCCTACTTCTCCTACGCACCGTGATTCACCCACTACATGACAGACTACTGTGTGAAGAAATTCTCGCCAGTACCTTCACTTGAGGTGCCACAGGATCAAATAACACTTCCTTACTGGTTTTAGTTATCTATCACAATGTAAAATATTTTCAGGTTAACATTATAGAAATTCTGAACAGCATAGCCGTCACTCAGTATTAGTCAACAGACAAGTTCAGGAAGAAACACGCTTCCTGATGACTCCTCTCTTGGATGGAGGTACCATCTCCCATCTCCCAGGACCTGGCTCAGTGCAGCCAATATGCTACATGGATAGTCCTTCCGTTTCTCCCACAAGAGAAAGACAATACTCCAGAAAAACCTGTCCTGTAAACCAGATGCAGCCCATAAAGCCAGCGCTCATACTGCAGAACCTCTAAAAAGATTCAAACCAGAAATCATAACCTCACTGCAACTTTGTAGGCATTCTTTATAAATAAACAAACAAACAAACACACACAACACCAACACATACACATTGTTCTGAGTATGTCCTCCCATTTCCCAATCTTTGTATAATTCAGTTTTGTTTAATGTTGCAACACTAATGAAGATATTGATTAAGCTAAAACTACTGCAAGATCACGGACTTGTTGACAATGCAACAGTTTCCTACCTTCCCAGCTGTGCTGGCATCAGGAACTAGCTTTTCATCTGACAGAAAGGTAATAACAAAAGACTGATAAACTTAGATTATATTTTATTTCAACAGAAATCCCATTGTCCCAGGAGATAACTGCCAGCGGTTACTTCAGGGCCATGTTTCATGACACACTGGCTCTGGTGGAACTACCATTTTAAGGAATTCCTCTACCTACCACCCTCCAGGCCATTCAGTTGTGCCACCCTGTCCTTCATGCTAAAGTGATTTTTGGGAAAGCTATGGTATGAATCAGATGAATAAACTGATCCAGGTTAGGAAAAAAAAAAAAAAAAAAAAGAGAGAAAAGGCAGCTCATAGTACCTTCACAAAAGTCAGGAGCAAAGCAGCAAACAGTGCTGACCTGAAACTCTCATGATATAAGGAACTGGGGTTTGTAGAGGCCATGCACTCAAATCATGCAAGAAGCAAGAAGAGGCCAAAGGAGCAGAAAAATACAAGTGGGAGGAGAACTCAGAACTCTGAAGAACTCTTCAGGGCACTAAACTGACTCACGCAAGGAGGTAACCATGTACTAAATCTGTCAAATCATGTAACTTTTTAAACAGTAGGTATGGTTCTAAAAAAAATTATCTATGATACATTTCAAATTTATCACTTACGTCCTGAGTGGTGAACTGAAAGCCAGCCTCCTGCAGAAATGGAAGGGTGCACTTAAGTGACTAAAATGACAGGCCTGGTCTTCAAAGCTAACCGTAGGTGGATCGTGTTGGCTCCTTTCCAGGAAAGAACATTCTGGAAATGTGCCAGAGGAGCCCCAGCAGGGAATAAATCAGCGCTAGGGTTTGTCAAACCAACAGAATCGTCAGAATGCTCAAACGACATATGTCAGACTTGGAAAAGGCAAATTAGTGCCTACCCAGGAAGTAGGCTTTTCATGACACTTCAAGTTGTATGGTTTTGTTTGTTTTGTTTTAAATCACTTATTAAGGCAAGACAGGGCCTGTGAAGCTTTGCCAGCCAATACATATCCACGCTGGTATAGAAATATAGGAGGCAGGGAGGAAAGTCGGTTATAAAATGACCTCCTCCATTTTTTGCCAGTAGTGAAACTAATTAAAGACACTACAATTATTAACTAGCATCTTTAATAGTCCATATTCCAAACACCTTCTGTGTTTTAAGAACTGAAACAAAAGTTCAGAGTGCTAGAGCATCCAAGCAAAAAGAAGGAAATGACATTGAGCTCTCAGTCCCTCTATTTTGTGATCTTTTCTGTAATTTAAACCAAAACTATATTCAAGCCTTTTGGGCATGCTATAATTGCATCAACCATCATTTAATTTTTGCGTGCATAAGGGCTGGCAATGATGGCAGTCCAAGCTTAAGTGTTAATAAAAGTCCCTGTCACAAAGGAAGGGTATTGGAAATACTTTTATTTATCTATCTACACTGGGTTTTAAACTGCCAGAAGAGGTATTAGGAGGCATATGTGTCAATTACTGTCCTGACCACATTAAAGTTTAGTTTCTCTACCAGATATGTGTAATGGGATCTCTGTGTGTCCTGGTATGAAATCCATTACAGATAGGAAAATGAAGACATGTAATCCATGGTGAAAATCATTATGTAAAGAAAAAACTTTCACAGTTGACATACTTTGAAAAAAAGGTAAAATAATGAAACAATCAGATGACTAATGTATTTAAACGAACATGCTTAGCTTGAGAACCAACCCAGATAATCTCGTTTTCCTCTAATTAATAGTAACTCTTTTCTTCCAAAAAAACCCAGGCTAGTTCTATAGAACACACGAGTATGGACTGAAGGCCTGACATTTAATCAAACTGGAAAATAAAATCTATCGTTTTCTGACAAAGAAAATACCAAATGTAATCCACTTCCCTTGATATGCTACAAAAAAAAAAAAAAAAATCTTGCCAGAGCTAATCCCTCCTTGACCAGGGGTGGCGTTTCTTGCACCATGGTTTTAGCACAGATGAGTTTGTTGAATGATTTTGCAGAGCACCTCTGGGATGGCAGGGGAAGAAATAACAGTCTGATGAGTCCATGTCTCAAAACAGAGTAATAGAGCCCATGTCTCAAAATTGTTTATTTCTTTAAATTCTTAGTATATGCAAAGGGAAAAAAAGTGTAGCTAGTAGTAGCTCTTCCTATCCCCCTGCTATTTAGGATTCACAGATTAGAGATGCCATTGGACTACACTCAAGGAAAAAAAAATTTAGTATCCTTATTTCTAGTCCTCTCTACGTATAAAGGAAGAACATCGGGCTCTCCGGTATCCTGCTGAAGGAGAAGCAGACATCCCACAGTGACGAGGGTTTCAGAGGAAATTACAGCACTGCTGAAGAACTGAAAGAGAGAACACTGTCACTAGAGAATACATTCAGACTTTGAACTGAAGTGTAAACCACTTTCTCTCAGCTCTCCGACATATTTAACATAATCAGACTGTTTTGCTGAGGCTGGGCTGCCTGTGGCATGCTCAAGTGCTCTAGATAACCATGGCTGTTGCCCAAACAATTTGCTAATGGCCATTCCTTCTACACTTTCTAATCATCCAGGGCAGCAGCACCACCCATTTGGAGAGCCCTACACTATTTTCAAAGAGTAGTCTTTTTATTTAACTTTCAAACAGTTCTAGGCAGTTCACTTACTAGTCGAGCTTTCTCTTTTAAAGCTGTTATGAATGGCAGATAGAAAAAGTATTTCCTATTTATCAAGAACTCTGAAGCATCCTCTGCAACATTTATCCTTCAAATTCTGCCATTTTTGTTATGAACAAAGACACCAAATTTATCACAGTATAGCCTACATAATTTATATATGGCAATAACAGACTTACATAGCCATATAAATTTCTATTACTAATTATGTTTTTAATATATAATTATAACTTTTTTTTTTACTTATATAAGATCATTTCATTATCAAGTATATTTCCCCACACAGTAGCTTTTATAAAGGTTATTACTGATGGTTGGAAACATTTTACAACACTGACAGAAGGTATACTACCTTTACAGTAATTTCTTCTTAAAAAAATAGCCAAACTTAAGTTTCTGACCAAAATTGAAAATAAAAATAGAAGTCAAAGAAAATATCCATGGAACATTTAATCAAAAGATTAAGCACCAGAAAGTTCTGGTGAAGGTGTTAGGAAAATTGACAATTAGCTGGTGCTATATTTCTCTGACAATTACTCCTAAAAAATTTGACTAAAAAGTATGCCAAGAATTACCATAATAACTATGCATGCTGATATTTTTTTAGCAACTAGCTTAGTAGGGGTATTATACTACCTTAAATGTGGAGAGGTTTTAATACAATAATGAATCACCAAAATTTGAAAAAAAATATCCAATATCTAATGAAAATAGGTAGCATGAGTTCCATTCCAGAGGGAAAAATTGAGATTAAAGTGGCTTGTTCAAAGGCTAAAGAAGAGCTCATTAGCAAAATTCAAACTCATGAATACCTAATTCCAGATGCTATGCTTATGTCACTATTTCATAAGTGTTAATATGCAAAACTTTTATGCGTAATTATTAGCAGGTTTTATACTTTTAAAATCTGCTCGTTTACATCAACCTGTGCACTGAAATTACTTTCTCTCTTAAGCCTTGTTTTTCAAAAACAGCATTTTCCATTCACTGCATTGTTACTTGAGTCGGATCTTTACCACTTTTAGAGTGATTTTATTATTATTGAAGTGAAATGAACCAAAGGAGAAGAGATACTGTGCAGAGTGATATTTTGGGCTATTGGCCCAAAGACGAGTTGGAGTTTTACTGCCAAGTTGCATATAAAAAAGGAACTTATGCACCAAAACATTGAAATGCAATCCCAAATGTTCAAAGTATTTTTAAATACCCAATGTGGTGTTTGTTAAAATACACACTACCCTATTTAGGAGGCACGAAAAAAGTGTGGTGAACAAGTTGTTTGCCAGAGCAATAGCTTTTGAAAACAAAGCTCAGAAGGTATTAGAAGAGAACCCAGCTTCTTGTCAGCATAATGTAAGCTCTTAATAATAAGCATATTCAAAGAATGGCATACCTTAAAATATTTCTTCTCCTTTTGTCTCTAGTCATCACTAGTGATACAAAATACTACTAATAATCGAAAATACTGGCTTATTGCATCCTTTTTGTTTGAGGGAAATATAGCATCTTTACAGTTTACTACAAGGTATTATAACTGCTTTTCCTCGCCGCACTATTAGTTGGTATTTTCATTGTCTGCTGAAGAAGGGACCTCTTACTGACAGCTACGGTTAGCAAGAAATCATTTTCCAAGAGTAGATAAGGATAACAGCAGCAAGCTGTCAAATCAGATGGAAACAGCTTCTAGTATTTACTTCTACCCAAGTGCACAGAACTAGAGCATACAATCTCTACAATGACAGGCATGGATATTTTCTTTTTTTTTTAATCACAGGAGCAAGTCTTGGATAAGAATAAATTTGAGTGCCTTTTTAGCAATAAGAAATTTATGTAAATGGAACAAAACTAACTCACATTATTCTTTTTTCCCCCTACACTAACACTTAAAACAGTTTGTATAGCAAATACATTTGCTTGCTGCATTAGTAATGATAAAATAAAGAGGAAATTAACACTACAAACTATTCAACATGGATAAAAAAATGAAACTGGGTGTTTTAAAAAATATTAAAAGCAAAAAGTATATTTTTTTCAGTTCAGATCAAAAGAAAAGTATTATGCTACATAGATGAGATTAAAGAAACAAAAATGCAATTGCTACTTTTTAATGACTGCTGAGATGAGCATACAGCTACTCCATACACTGTTGTTCAACTAAGATGCTTCACAATCTGAACTTCATATTCATATCTTCACATACACGTGTGCATAAAGAAGCAGTCCTTACCAATCCTATGATAAACTGATGATAAGGGAGAGGGAAAGAAAAAAAAGAAATATAAAGAAAAAAAAAGAAAGATAATTATACACAAAGTTCTGGGGAATAAAACTGATCAAGGCTGAGTGCTATGCCAAAGATGCCAAAAAAGCAAAGGAAGTTCTTTAAATCTTCTACAGGCACAAATATAGCAGAATGAGGCAGGAAAATCTCACAAGCCTGTCGCAAAGGAAACAAAAGAGAAAAGTAGGACAGGGGAAAGGAACATTGTGGTCCAGAAAAGTATTTCAGTATTAGAATATCTTCTGAAAACATTAAGCAAAATTGAATGATTCACTCTCCTAAGAACAGGGAGTAGGAGGATGAGTGCAAAGACAGAAGGAAAGTGACTTTCTATACTAGTATGCAACAACTTCTATATTCTGTCAACACCATGTCTTATTGCTGCCCACTGAGAACACCAGGGTAATTGATGTGAGAAGCAAGATGCTAAGAACAGGATTTGTAACTCAAAGTAGGACTATAAGAGGTAACTTTAAAACACAGATTACCTGAATTATTGCGCATGAATGAATTTTTTTTTTAGTCTTTGTGTCATTCACCTATCAGGAACATCTAAGCAATTTGACTCCAATAGTAGAGTTTATCT
>JANZLQ010000065.1:8213196-8223653 GCA_026212715.1 Elanus axillaris | reverse complement strand
CAACTTTGCCTTCATGTAATTAGATAGTAAGGAATTTCCCACCACCCCCCACAACTCCCCCACACCCCAGCACTGATTCAGGAAAGGACTGAAACACATATTCAAGTCCCACTGACCTGCCCAAGATGCGAATATATGATATTTCATTAGCACTAACACGTGATGGAACAAGGACAAATACCTGAGCAACATGCAGAATGGGTTCTGAAGCCATGAGCCGTAAGGCCAACTTAAGTCAGTACCACATGCAAGACAGGTCTTATCAGACCAGGTGTAGTGGTAATTACCACACCAACAATGTGGTAATACTGCTTCTGGAAGCAGCCTAGTATCTGTTTCTTGCTGTACATTCCATTGCAAAAACAGTAGCTACATATATAAATTTAGCAAGACTTGAATGCATGGTTAAAGTTAAGCACCCACTTGGCGTAGCAGGTCAACTATTTCCAGGAAGGATCTTCAAAGCTTACTTACAAACGTCACAGCAAACACCAGACTAAAATTTCAACAGCAATTATGACAAAGCAACTAATACCTCTGCAGCAGTCTAACAGTCTAAGCCTCTCTGTTATTTTCTACTTCTTTAATCAGTGTCTGTAACACTACAGCAAATATACCATAATGATCTTTGATGTTCAGATGTGGACTGCAAGGTACAAAATGGCCTGGAGGAAAAACATTATGCTTTTTGAAGCTTACTTTTGGTACTACAGAGAAAACTAGAGACAACAAGGCATAATGAGAACAATTTTGTGTGTCATTATAATCTTATATTAAACATGAGGTAATCATCACCACAGAACAACTCTCAGTCTAATTGAAAAAGACGCAACAGCTACCACCTATTTTTAACTTTTTTGTTTGTTTTTACATTTTGGGATGCTTCCTTTGCTAAAAGAACATTCAAATAATGTGAGCTGGTTTATGTCAGCTGAGCTGCTCATTACGATGAAGGCAGCACAGAGAAACACTTGTGCCTTTCCCTCCCTAGTGTCAAAACATGTATACAGCCACTTCAGGATCCATAAACTACATTAATCAATCTTGCCTATTTTTCCCTCAAGTGCTGACAAACTGTAACAAGGCAACGCTCAGATCACTTTAAAGATATCTGAAATACTAGTCATAACCAAAACAGCAGAAGAACAAGCCCAGTAACAGATGAAGCCAAGGCATCCCAAGTCCTTACTACAATTCCACCAGCCAAGGCCAGGAAAGGTGGCACTGACACGTGCACGGTGGCTCGGAGGCGGCATCACCACCTTCTAGTCCCTTGACTTTCCTGCAACCTATTTTGGGTCTTTTTTCAGAGATGAGCCACACACGGTGCTTTTGAGTATTTTTTCCACATTGTCAGGGATTGACAAGAACAGCCTGGAGAAATGTGGATTGCAGAAAGGCTGTGGCTGCCTGCGGGGTAGGGTTTTTCTCACCTGAGGCAGAACACAACTTCTCTGCCTGCACTACCTGCAAAGTGTCCATGGAGGGGCCAGAAGAAAATGCTGGTGAGGTGCTTATTGCCCACGTCTTCACTGAGGACTGAAGATGGAGAAGCTGCTGAACAAGTTTGTCTGGAAGTCCCACAGCAGCAAGGGAGATTATATTCTTACATGTACTACAACACAGAGGACCTGATTATAAACCATCACCATGTGAGACAATTCCATTTCCGAAGCAGTTCGGCTACATTAGTACCCAAATGCACCTGTGCTAATAGCTTGCCTCTCAAACAACCTTATTAGTACAGCACATCAGCTCAATGTTGTCGCACAGCATCCAGCCACAGAGTGGCTTTCATCCTGCTAGGCCAGAATACAGATGGAGCTGGAACAAAACACTCGGCTCCTTGCTTTAGCAAAGCTGGTCTTCACAGATTTCTACTTCTTTATCAGTTCCCACACAGGGAGTTTATGAAGGGTTCCCTCTTCGCTTTTTAGCCTAGGACAGAAGTTGTTCTTTTTCAGAAGCTCTTTGCAGGAGAAGAGAGGAAAAGCAGAACCATTGAGGAAAATGATCCCGCTGCTCAAAAATTATCAAAAGTAAGAAAATACTCATGAGGAGAAACGGCTGCATGTTGAGGAAAACAGAGAAATGAGGAGTGGCAGCCTCTTCTTAGCAGCCTAAAAGGAAGGAAAATGCTTCTCCGCTCTACTGTTTGACTGAGGACTCCATTGTCTTGCTGTCTGAATAGCCTATTTATCACTAGCATTCATAAAACTAAAAAAAAAAAAAGAGGCAAACAAAAATAAATTGTTTTTCCTACGTCAACCTCATTTAATTACTGAAGAGTAGTTTGAATTGTTGATCTCCTAATGCTTTGGCGGGACTGGCAGCCAGTCTAGTCCAGTCAGGCTTGCCTGATCGTATGAGAAATAGAAAATAAAATTAACATAGTCAAAGCCAGGGATAAGCTAGGAAGTATTCACAATAATGAATAGAGTTGGGTGACAGGTCGCTTTATCTGGGAGTTTCTGATACTCAGCCTTGTTACAATGTGTGTGGGCTCGTAAATATTCAGCAGAAGTTTAACAGGATACTTTAAAGAGATTTAGTCAGCTCAGTCATGTCTATATCACCACACTGACATGCTGTCTTTGCTTTTGCATATCTTACAAGAAACTTAATGTCAGCTTATATAGCAAAAAAACAGACAATCATATATACATGTCTGTGCATACTGAGATGTGTATGATGAAAATAGCTCGCCTTGTCTCCTGGGAGCATAATACTTAGTAGTTTAATTTCCAGACAACACTGCAGCAAATCCTACTGTTGGACAAAAACTAGAATTATTATTTTTTTTTTAATCACAAAAACTGGCTTCAAAGCAAGCAGGCAACTATTAATACAGTCTGGAATATCTGGGGATCTCCACCAAGGACAAAAATGGACGTACTTTAACTGTTTAATCAAGTGCACACACACTCTTTTCTTTCCAAGGAATGCCAAAGTTCTACTGCAACCTTTATGGCATCACTAAACTGGTAAGTCTCACAGCATCATATAATCACTTTGGTGTGCTGTCTCGCAGTTCAGTTACTTCTCTTCATTTCTTGCCCTCCTGCACTAGTTTTGAAAAAAAGTAAAAGAAATGGGATGTGCTGTTCACACTTAAAAAAAAAGTCACTTACTGCAGCAACAAGTTTAATAATTTTACCTAGGGCGACAAAGTATATGAAGAAGTTACAAAATCAGCCTGATGACTGACAAGCTACTGTAATGCTGCTTTGCAAGGCATCTTATCTGCCCAATCTACTTATTTCACTCCCTATCAGCTCACAGTAACACCTGCATTTGCCTCTTACTACCACAGCTTTTAGACTGTGGCATGATAGAACTCTAACCAAGAAGCACACCTCTGTCAGCAGATGACTTTGCATCATATAATGGGCTTCTGAGCAGACAACTGGAAAAATTCAAGTGCAATATGTTTAAGTACTGTCAAATTTTTCTTTCACAGACAGGAAAAGCAATCAAGTGATCCCTTCTCACTTCTGATGAATTGTGAATAACGAAGGCTTAGTCAATGCCTACATTGCACTCACAGGTGGTATTTTGAACATTCTCATATAAACTTGCTCGTGTGCCAAGAGCAGTACAGCCAGGCAGCATGGAGTTCAGGATCCCAGCTGGATCTGCCGTGTACTGTGAGACCACAGAGCCACAGCTAAACATCGTTACTGATCCCTAAACTAGCCAGTTTACTGCCTGTTTGGATGTGTTTATACTAGCTGTAGTCACATTTCATTACGGCACAGATACAACCTTTGAGAGAAGTAGCTGGGCAATGTTACAAAGAGCTGACATTTATACGTTAACAAGAAGGCATAAGTATTTGACAATAACTCTTTACAGTACTTGTATGCAGGAGGAACTACAGTCATTTCCTAGGCTGAAAAATATGACCTCATTTCCTCATTTTTATTATGTAGTATTGACGTTATTTGCATCAGATGAAATAAAAAAAACCAGAATCTCCCTGATGCTGTCCCTTACTATTTCTTATATTTGCTAGTCATACAGAACAAAACATTCAGTGAACATATGAAAAACCTTCACGAGCATGATAGATTACCAGACTCCAAATGGAAAATTACCAGGGTGGGGTCTGTATTACTAATAATGCATCTTTAATTCCAAAATACAGAACTAAGATCAATGAAGAAGAAAGTATCCTCTTACCTTAAGGTCTCATTTTCTCCATGTTAATACCAAACCCGTAACACCTAATCAAAACACATTCCTGCATTTTCTCATTTTTTACTAATGTCCATACTACTGCAACTTAGAAGGACATTTCCTAAAGTAACCGCTTTAGATATAGCTGGTAAAATCAGACAATTCAAAGACAAAGACAGATAGGAGTAAATAAAGCATTCACCATAAAGAGTAAAAATTACCTTTAGCAGGGTTTACTTTTATCCCTGACCTATACAGCATCTCCTCATTCTGCCAGTCCCCATTCCTGACAACAGTCTTGAGTCCATAGAAAACAATTAATGCAGCAGTGGAGCAAAAAACCAAGTTCTTCAGAAAGCGCTTTTGGGCTTTGACATAAAGGGCCCTGACACCTACTGTAACCAGCAGGCAGAAGCCCATACTAGGAACATACAGCACACGCTCTGCTATTACAAAGCCAACATAGAAAAATAGGTTTGTGGCAGGAACAAAGGGCACTATTAACAAAGACAGAGACAGGATGACAATGTTCTCAGTTGAAGGAAGCTGTGGTTTCTGCATTTCATGCTTTTTGATACCATTCTCTTCTTTTGATGCAAAGCTTGACTTCACCTCCAGTGTCTTATACTCCATTTCTGAGTGGCAGCTATGCCCATTAGCATTCTGCTTGCCGTTCATTACAGTTTTCCCATTGCATTCTCTCTCATTACTGGAGCCCTTCAAGCTAAAGTAGGCAAGGAGGAAGAGTCCAGCATAGAAGGCCACAGTGTGTAGATTCCTCCAGTCGCTGACTGCTTTCAGAAGAGGCACAGCATCCATAGACCAGTCAAAGCTGAGGGTATCTGGGCACAGCAACAGCCAGAGGTTCTTGGTTGGCAGGTAAAAGAAGGTCAGCGTACGCGTGAGAAAACTGTCTGAGTCAGCTGCTGGATTGTCAGAATTGGAAAAACTTGGGGGCTTGTTGCCCATCCAGTATAAGCGGACACTCAGCAGTGCAGTCCCCCAGGAGGTCAATAAACCAATGCTGAAGAAGAGGGTCAAATTCTTTCTCTAAGGGGGGAAAAAAAACCATCAGCATAAATCAACACTAGGTGTTAAATTCTGTAAATTATAAACAAAAGGAACCAAGAAATATCTGATACAACTTTTTTTTTTTGGTAATGGAAACAACCACTATAGATCTCAGTCTCTGACATTTGTATCACAAAATCTTGGGGTACACCCTTGACCATAGGCTAAAAGAACAGGTACTTTCATTTAAGCTGTATCAAGCCTGTATCAGAGTCAAGCCTTTAGAGATCTTAGGGCTGTCAGTCCTTGCTTCAGATTTAGTTGTTTAACCCCTTGAAAACTCTTTCTTTTAGAGGAATTTATGGAATCTTACAATGGTTCCTACATAACCTCCCAAATCCTTTCTTTGCTCCTGGCTGTGACAAAAACACCAGTTTGCCTTAATTAGATTTAAAGTATGTTCCAGTTCCGTTTTCCCTAATGAAAGTCTTTCCTAAGGTATTTCACCTGAGAACTAAGTAAACTTTCCAAGAAGGCAAGAGAGGAAAACAGACACACATTCCCTGTTTAGGTCTTACAGCTCCTACCTATTAAGTACAGTGATTATTTGGAGTCTCCAGGTCTGCCTACTGAAAGCCCCACTTCATTTTGCATCTCACAGCCAAACAATATGTTGGTCTTCCTTCTTCAAGGACACCAGATTAAGTAAGTGCTCTAAAACCTTTCACTTGATCATACCCATCTAAATAATACTATGTGGGGCATGCAGCTGCCTCCACCTACCCATGTCATCTTTCTAGCAACTTGAAGAACCTCCATTTATTTACAGAATAACTCAACACTTGCCAGCAGGAGCTGCTTGTTGGGTCCCCCCCTGCTGCATCCAAAAGCACTTACTCAAAAGCTTGCAGAAACATACCACTTCTGCCTAAAGGAGAAACAGGAAGCAAGATTTTCTCACCTATTTCTAGGACTGATGAGCTTAAGTTCTGCTCTCAATTACATGGGCACCCTAAATGAAAGCTGTTGAGGATTACTCTCTCTTAGAAGAAGGATCTGTAAAAACTAAAATATGTGTATTTTCATATTTCAATTTCTCAGATGCCTTTTGTAAGAAAAGAAAAACTATTTGCCAAATAGCTCCAGATACAGCGTAAGCATTTTGATAAACCTTCCCCCATTATTACAAAGAATTATTTGTCAATCGTTTTTCATTTTATTAGGTCTGTTTTTTCCTTCTCACACTACATATTCCTGGGATGGTTATTTGATGTTTCCCCAGTTATTCAGAAGTAGGACCTCACACTAGAATGTTTTATCTTATTTCTTTCAAGCAGCTCATTTTTCTCCTTTGTCGGAGGACTCTCCCCTTGATATTATGAAATACAGGCAATTGCGCTGCTCCATTTGAGGTGATTTATTAATAATTTTCTACCATCAGGTTACTGATGTTTCTATAAAAAGACATGGTCTAGTCATCATAATTTATCTGCTTATCTCATGAAAAAAAATTATTCCTTTTCACATTTCTGTAGAGTTTCTCCCTGTGAAGTTAAAAATATTTAATGACAGTGAGATTAATTCATTCAAATTTGAGGCAATAAAGAAGAATTCAATGGAGGCATCAGTAAGGAACAAACAAATTCATGAGAATATTTACATACTTGTATCAGAACCACCTAAAAAATGCTGACACTTCTTATACATAAAGTAAAGCCTGAGTCCACATATTTCATTTGCCATAGTAATTCCAGTTTGATTTATTAGCTTTTGCATATTTCTATATCCTGGAAAATCAACAATATTTTGGTAATAAATCAATCAAAACCTACATCTACACTTTATGATGAAGATATTCCCTGGAAAGCCTACTGTAACAACTGACTTTTATTTGTAAGCTGTATAATACTTCACAACTCACCTCAGATACTGTTTCATCCCTGCCTGCCAGGACTGTTCAAATGCTTTTAATGTTATAAAGCTGTATAAACTGGTTATCACTGAAACTCCCAACTAAGTTTATATCTGGAATAAAAAGATTATTCAGCATTCATGGATTTGCATGTATGTCCTCATAGTATAACCCTATGTCCCTGGTTCAACTTGTCCTTTCATTCCCGTCATATTTTGCTAAATGAAAGCTTTTCTGCCCACCCCTCTGGCGCAATTGTTTTCAAACTGGTTTCCGTTAAACATGCATATAAACAACTCTCAAATGTTCAATGTGACCTTTTTCTCTTCTATACACCCTTCTTAAGGTCTCTTAACAGGAGGTTAGAAAGTGGAAGATGGGTTTTTTTGTTCATTCATTTGTTTTAATTAGAAATTCAGAGCAGGTCTTTGCTGGAAGGCTATATACCACTCAGAAGATTAAGACATCCCAAATACTAAGCAAGAGAAACTTGATTAACAGCTGAGAAGCGAGCTTTCACTGATTGCTTAGACTGCTTTGTTATTTTGTTAATACTTAACAACTGGTAGAAAATCTCCCTTTCCTGAATATCTAACCATTGTGCTTTTCAATTAAATGCTGAGAAGTTCACATTACAAAGTTCTTGGACAAATCAACGCTAGAGCAGATATGCCATTCCTTGTGGATAACAGCAAAACTTGTTAAAAACTTTTAGATCTTCTTCATACATCACAAAACAGTAACAATGAAAAGCTTGCCTCTTGCTCCTAGCCCTAGAAATCCAAACAATCTGTACCTCGGACCTAATCCATCCTCACTGCTAGAGTAACTATTTGCAGCCGCCCTTTTAAGCTTAAATTTAAGATCTGTAAGGTCCGGATCCTCACACTTCTTGGTTCTACAAAGAACACAACTTATCTATACACAGTATTGTGTTTCATGCTTTAACAAAACTTTTTTTTTTTTTAATACATTTTACACTGGTGTCAAATGAAATATCTAAGCATTCACACATGGAGCTCAGCAACATCTGAGTAGGTAGTTTTCCACACCAGCTTATCAATTTATCATGCTGTAAAATACTAGTTAACTAGAGAAGGAGCTCTGGTAGATTCTTTAGCTTAATGAACTGACTACAGGAGTGGAGTGCAAATATCCTTTTGTAGCCTCAGACACAAATGGTTTGCATCCTTCACCAGAAAGTATTTCAGACATGGATATTCTCAAAAGCCAATAGCTTTACATCTTTTTAAAATTAACTACATATTAACTACAGCTACCAATAACCTGTATAACACTGACATGCCATTGTGAATTTTCAGATTTCAGAGGAGGTCCTCTGGATGCAGTCTAAAAGCAAGACTGAGACTGTCCCTAACAGTTAAAGTTCTGTCACAAAAATGTAAAGTACAATGCCTTTTTTTTCCATTTTTTTTTCTTTTTTTACATCATACATAGATAGCGCTGGCTCAGAAGGGGAATGACAAACTCATTTCCCTTTTTTCCTCTCTCAACATTCATGAATTTTGTACAGCTTTTATCCCTCTCCACTAATATAGTCAGAGATAATTAGAAAGGTTTAGCTCACATTTTGGCTCTACTTTCTCCCAGGCTTTGTATAGCAAACCAAAAAAAAAAAACAAAAAACCAACCACCTGGTTACAGCAATTTATTAAAATTAAATAATATAATCAGTTCCCTAGTAGACTTTTGCCTGTGAAGAAAGTGCTTTCAAAATAAACTCTGCTCACACAAGCATCTTCACTAGCAACTCTTCCTCCGAGCCTTCTGATGGCCTGTGCTTCTCTGACTGTGTACGTTTAGTGTAGCCCAGCAGCAGGAAGAGATCCTCTGTAATGCTTGGCAGAAAAGATTTGGATTACTATACTCATGAGTCCTAATCCAGCCCATCTGCCATATGTTTTGACACCCCCATAAATCCTCTAACCTTTCATAAGTAGTCATTTTCATCTGGGGAAAAAATGAGCACTGATTTAGATCAGATTTAACATCCCTCCTGCCTGCTAACAGTCAAGTACCACCACTGCAATTTTAGCATTTGTGACTGCAGAAACCTTTTTCATCTCCCTACCACAATCCATCTGCATGACCCACCCACATTGCACATTTCCTTTGCATTAAATCCTAATTCCTCACTCCATTATACTGCTCTTAAATAAGGCACTGCAGCAGATTTCTTGATTGGGCAGCCCCTGCCAAAGCTCAGTCATCACCTAAGTGGTATCCAAAGCATTTTCAAGACACGATTCTTTTAACCTCATCTTGTCCATTTCACAAAGCAGCATTAAATATGGCACATGATCAAGACAGCCCAGATATCAAAATCACCGGGCTAACCACACACAAAATGTTATTTTTAGAACTCAGGAAATGCAAAAAAGAAACTGGTAAGTCACCAGGCATTACTCACAGGAGTTTCTTGTCCAACTTAGAGGCCCTTGAAAATAGGTCGGCTTGAGAACTGGGGCTTCCCTAAATAGTGAAACGCTGCCAAATCACTAGACTGGCAGTATCTTGTTTCCACGAAAGGTAGAGGCTCCTGGATGAGCCAAGTTTGAGCTGAACTAGAATTCAAAACATATACCCACCAAGGACAGAACTATTTGTCACAAGCCCTGCTGGGTCATAGTACTGAGCGGGAATTGGCTCTCACCGCTCCCTCTCCCCCTGCCCAGTTTGCTCCTGCTCGTATGACCCACTAAAAAAGGTTCACTCATTTACACTGGTGATACAACAGCTGGCCTGAAGGTTTGTTTGTCCTCTGAGTTGGAACTCTGTCTATAGCTTATCCAATATTGTGACCAACTGTACATATTTAGTAACATTTACTTCTAATGCTATGAACCCACAAAATTCTTCCTCAACAAGGAAATCAGTGCACTCATAAACCAGCTGAAGATTATGTATACATATTTCTATTGTAATAAGCAAGTAGCACAAGCTAAGCAGTCCTTATTGCTGTTGACTTGCCTTACTAAGATTTAAGCTGAATTATAAATACTGGCATTTAAAACTGCCCAAAGTCTTCCTCTAAAATTGTTAATATTTTATATGAATATTTAAATTAAAAACCAAAAACAAACAAACAAAAAAACCACCACCCCCAAAAAAAGAAAAATAAAAAAACCCCAACAACCACCTGTAACCTCTCAACTGAAAAAATAGTTATAAGGATTACAGGGGAAAAGATAAATTGCATTAAGAGCAGAAAACGTTGGAATGACTGGAGGCAGTTGTCCTGGATTCAGATGGGATAAAGTTAATTTTCACAGGAACCTGGGAAGGGGCATAGCCGGGACAGCTGACCTGAACTAGCCAAGGAGCTATTCTATAC